>JAEMBT020000015.1:0-205071 GCA_018873245.2 Archegozetes longisetosus | reverse complement strand
ATTATTAAGTAATGGATCCGGTACACACAATTAGTGATAATTTCGATCAAGTATTTCGGCTCATTCAGGTGTTTAGAATATTTCGAATAATTAATTTTGTCAAGTAATAGAATTTCCAGATGCAAATATTGACTAGCTTTAGCATTACTTGTCACTATAAGATTATTTCGGAGTAATAGATCATTTTTTAGTCTAAGAAAAATTTTCAGTCAAAACTTTTCAATTTATTTATAAAACACCAAATCACAATTCACCCTATCAATTGTAAATTACTTTCGATGCCAACAAAATATTGCCATCAGAAGTGGTCATAAGTTCTGTGAGGACTCATTTTTAGCTTTGGAATCATTATTTGATTATCACATCTTTGTTGTCATCTGAATAAAGTACTGATGTATTCATAAATATTGAACAATACTCTTGCTCACTTAACATGAAAATTTACCTCAATATAGTATTCTCTCAATTCATATCTTTCTACAGTTTCATAACTGATTGGCACCCTGTATTAGTTAAATGATATAAAGCATTCATATCTGAAAATATTTTAAATGATTTCGGGCTTATTTTCACAAAAAGTATTCATTCAACAAACGCACATAAAGTAATGAAGTCTTCAAAATTATTATCCAGTTTGTATCATATAAGTACATATATAACTGGTTTGCTCGCATCTTTACACATATTACAGCTCTGGCTCTAAACTATGAATTCTTCTACGCATTGGTATTCGGTGAAATTGTCTCGTGTATGGTCCTAGGACAGTATTCATTTCAGTCTAATTATCATATTAAGTAAATAACATTTTTAAACAATATACATCTATTTGAAAATTCAGTCTTAACAATGAAATTGAGCTAGATTCCAGAATTAATAATGGATTTTTAAACGTTGGTTAGCTTCGCTCACCAGAATACTCTTCACTTTGCATGACTATAACTGCAATTATTAGGTAACATCTTTTATGGGTTGTCATCACTTTCTTATCAATACATATCTTTTAATGGAAATCCACCAATTCGAGATATTTTCGAGATTTGCGTTATTTATGCTCGTCATGAATATCATGTCTTCGATCGCATATGAAACACACAAAATCTATATGTCATGATGTCATGAATAGGCGGCTATTAGTCGATTGCTCAGTAGGGCATGAAAGTTTCTCGTAGATTATGCCAATCATAGTAAACGATGAAATGTAGTAATCAATGATTTTTGATCAACAGTTTTCATCATAGATTCAAATGTTGAATTTTATTGTTGAAAATGATTTACTTTCGACTTTCGATGCTATGAAATGAGTATTGATTAAATCAGCGTTAAGGTTTTCCGACCACTATAGATAAGATTTTGTTGTATTTTCAGATGACTTTAATTATATTTGTTGAGTGATTGAGGCGCACATGTTACTTGTTGTATACTTGTTGCAATGTAAAATATTCGTGCGAAGTCATGATCAAAGGTGCGTGTGGTACTGCGCATTTTTTCAATTTATTATCGATCAACTTTAGATAACAAACGATATTTGATATTTTGTCATTAGTTATATGTAATAATCATAATATTTAGATTAGATTCAATAAATTTTTACGTAATCTTATACATCATTTACAATATTGCCAATTCAATGGAATAATATTGTGTGAATAAGGTGTAAACCACATAAGATATTTTTAATTTAATCGAAAATTATAATTATTTGTAGATCTAATTAATCACAAAATATCTAACACAGTGTCATCTAAATTTGATCTCTGATTAGTTGAGAAAATATGCATAGTCAGACGCATCTCGGCTTTATCTTTCGTTCCATTATCTCAGTTGTTTCGAATGATGATGATGGAATAACTTATGTATGGTGGCCCAAGTCCTTCATCACTTTTACTTTCTACTGTATGCTTTTACTTTGCAATTTAAAAAATTCTTTTTATACTAATAGCATCATTCGAAAATCTTGAATCGTTGCCTTTTTTGCTGAGCAAAGCTGAGGGCTGTTACAACCAAAGTTGAAAACTATGAGCCTGTAAAACACTCGTTATCATATAGCTTATTGATTTTTAGTGGTAGAAAATTTCAAAGTGGATTCGAAGCTCATCTGATATGCTTAATTATATTTCTTGCGAATACGTTTGAAATTATATGCATATCATCGATGTTCATTGGTGGACCTATTGGAACAAATGATGATATGCACATCATTTCAAACGTATTTGCACACAGGTTCCAGAAATGAAAGTCTTAAGCATATCAGATGAGCGCTTCAAGAGTTATCCACTTTGGAAATTTTCAATACCACTCTTTAAAAAACAATGAGCTATATGATAACGAGTGTTTTACTGAGGCTCAAATAGTTTTTCAACTTTGGTTATAAGTCAGCCCTCAGCTTTGCTCAGCAACCTTTATAAAGGCAACGATTCAAGATTTTCGAATTAATATACAAAAGAATTTGAAAAGTGATGAAGGATTCGGTCCACCATACTCTTGCATGTTCTAAGCGAATTTGATATTTTCTTAGTACTTCATCTTATTTTTGGATCATTATTAAAAAGTTCTTTAGTTAGAGCTAACTGCTGAAACACAAGTTGCTTCGTTGCGCGTTTCTCTCACTCAGGCACTAGTTGAGTGAGGACCATCTGTGATATAGATGGCTTCTGAAGATAGAGCTAACATACAGGGTCGTTTGTAGACAAACTTGTCCACTATCGCAAATACAATTGAGAATCGTCATTGGATGCAAGCGTTCGAATGGTCTCCATATAATTGTGTTACTAAACGATGTATCAATAACTTCCATAATTTTTTATATTACCTTATATTGTATAGATAAAGATAAATTTTGATGAAACACAAACTTATACTCACCACAAGTAGTACTTGAAAACAACAAAATTGTATCATGGTAAAAATTATTACTGATAATACTGTACACAGTAATAGACACATTACACTAATAGGAAAATAAAGCAAAATATACATCGTAGGCATTGCAATGCCAATCTCCAAAAAATAGAGAACAAAAAAAAATCGACAAATGCATAAACCATCAAATAGAAACAAAGCGCTCGTGGCCGAGACAGTTAAAATACTATCAATAATAATATTCTTCACAGACATCATTTAAAAAATACTGCATAACCCACTAGACACATTAGACATTCACCCCACACCTAGATAGAACTACAGAGCTATAATACTCACTACATATAACAGTAAAAAGTCGGTAGTACTAGATAATACAACTAATACACTTCTGGTAGTCGAGGGGGTCATCCTATATATCGTTGGAAAGTTCTCAACGAGTACTGTTCGTTGCGGTTACAATTGGCTCCGCCCCTTTCAAAAATCGGTCATGGCGCCCCCTAGCTTGTACCCCACCCCTACATATTATACATCGGTGGACTTGACTTGATGGGTACTACCCACTGGGTGTGGTTATCATAAGCCTCGCCAACTTTGTTAAGGACCAACCCTAAATTACTAATTCTGAGCTCTACCCCTACATATTATACATCCTCGCTATCATCTTGACTAAAACTACCAATTGGGCGTGGTCTCCATTGGCTACGCCCACTTTTATACAATTAATCATCTTCTAATCCAACTCTGTATTTCAATAAATGTCATTGTCCATTTCCAACAGAATCGTTTCATTCGAACAAAATCTCTTTTTTATTGCAAAAATATCAGCGACAAAGCGTCGCTTACCTGGTTCGTCTTCTTTACCAATGGATCTTTCAGCTCTCACATTCAAAACATGGGGCAAATTTCTGGGAACAGAATCAGCCTGTCTGGTCTAATTTCGCAACCAGATTCTAATGAATCCTGTCGCACAAAGAACTGCACAGGGCGTTACGAAAAGTTTCGTGAGCTTCGTGGAAAACTTGGGTGGAGATTTTGGTGTCGTCTGTGCAATAATAAAGTAAGCCCTTTAGAAGGGACTTTTCTCGAGCAATCGCGGTAGAGCGTTGAAGATGCTCTCTTTTTGCTTTTCGCTTTTGTATGTGATGAGTCGGTGACAGATGCTGCGCTTCATTGCCAAATTAATAAAAATACTGCCACCAACTGGTTCATGTTCTGTCGAGAAGTTTGTGAAGTGATCATTTCAAATACTTTTGAGCAAATCGGAGGTATAGGGGAAATAGTTGAGTGTGATGAGACCCACCTCTGTACTCGCAAATAACATCATGGGCGAGTTCTAGCTTCAAAACAAGTGTGGATATTTGGAGGAATATGTCGTGAGGACAAATCTACATTCCTTGTCCGTGTGCCCCGTAAGGATCGCGATACACTTTTTCTGCAATGGAGCGACATGTACACACCGATTCCTTCATTATCACCGACTCCTGGCGAGCCTACGAAGGCCTGGAAAAATCTGATTTTGCGTACCATGAAATGGTTAACCACTGTGAAGGTTTTGTTTCTCGACGTGACCAATCTGTCAACATCCAACGAATCGAACAACTGTGGCGGGATCTAAAAAAGGATATAATTTTCTTTGGTCGCTGTGACCAAACAGAGGCCGTGAGAGAAAATTTTTTGGCGTCTCAGTTGGCTAAATACGGTTACTTTGCGAAGTTTCTAAGACCAAAGCCAACATTTGGTCATAGGTTTGAACACTTCTTCCAGGATGTCTCGAGTCTACGTGGGACCATTCCAGCAGTCCCTTGAGCTTCGCGAAGCGTAAGCAATCTTCAGCTCTGGCGAGCCCAGGAGCAAACGGGCAAAAATTTTGGTTCATTTCAGAACCCTCGGATAACACGAGGTCTACCTCCACACGGTGTTCTCTGGGTAACTAAACAACCTCAGAGTACATTAAAATTATGGGTTTCTTTAAATTTTATCAATCTAATATAGCTTAATGATTTCCTTCCATAAACATAACTAGAATAGTGTAGTTAATAAAATAAATGATTAATTGTATAAAAGTAAGCGTAGCCAATAGAGATCACGCCCAATTGGTAGTTTTTGTCAAGATGAATGCGAGGATTATAATATGTAGAGGTAGAGCTCAGAATTAGTAATTTACGGTTGGTCCTTAACAAAGTGGGCGGGGCTTATGATAACCACACCTAGTAGGTAATACCCATCAAGACAAGTCCAAAGATGTATAATATGTAGGGGTGGAGTACAAGCTAGGGGGCACTATGATCGATTTTTGAAATAGGGCGGAGACAATTGTAACCCCGCCCAACAAACAGTACTCGTTGAGACCTTTCCAACTATATATAGGATGACCCCCCTCGACTACCAGAAGTGCCTTAGTTGCATTATCTAGGATACTACAGAAAATTCTTGCAAACAACACGTTTGACACATGAAAATATACAAAATACTAGAGTAACCTTAACACATCAACTTGAGTTCGTGACCGTCTAGTCGATGTCCGAGTAGTCACTATTACTGTTAGTCAATATGTGTGTATAATAATTGAAAAAATAGACCAGAAATATTTAACATTATACAAACATACAGATTCATATAACAGACCACGATTAAAGAAAATTGCACGCATCAAGATCACTAGAGAAAACAAATGAACACATCAACAAAGACACAAATTTAACAATTGAAGAACTAAATACACTTGTATATTGTACAATGACCACTGTGATAACACCATGGCCTAAAGATTACGTCACGACTCAATCAAAAAATCCAAAAAACAGCCTGGAAGTCACACTTAGAGTTTAAAATAGACACCATTCGCTGTAATCTAGGTCGATTAATATATTACACAAAATATAATAGATCAAAAGCATTAATGAAACACGCAAAATATACATAAATTTAAAACACCAACAAAACATGAGAAACAACGAAAACACGCGAATACATAGACGTATTACGACAAAAATTATCAGCATTTACAAAATGATTACACAGATACAAACAAGTGCTGATCACAAACGTAACATACAATTCTCAGGCAATGAAAAGATATTTTACAGACACATGAACACAGAACACAAACAACAAAATAATGGTATACCTATAAAAATAACTCATAAATATTGGTCCTCGATTTGGTTCAACCAAGCCAAACATAATCTGGATGCAAGTTTGATCAGAGAAGAGGAATCACACACACACACAACACATCACGCCAATGATATATACGGAAATAACTCAAAAACAACTAAAATAATTTAAAAACAATTGGAAAGCATCTAGTGTGTACATTATACAAAACTTTTGGCATAAAAACTTGTCTACATCTAGTGTTAGCCAAACATTTAACGTACATAATCCAATAGACACACCAAAATTTTCACACAAGGAATTACCTACACTAAAGCAAAAAGCATAGATACGAAACTTTCAACGAAATGCAGACCTATTACATGCTTACCTACAACCTATAAAATGCATCTTACATCACGATCAAAATTTATAGATACAAACGTTTTAACAGAACAAAAAGGCTGTCATAGAGATTACATGGTATATAAGGAACAACTCCTAATAGATTTTATGGTCCTACAACAGACATACTAACAACACACATCTACACACAACATTGATTACAAAAAAGCGCTTGAGGATACACCACACATTTGGTTATACACATATCACACATATTCAAAATATTAATACATCCTACACTTATTGTATTTTTACAAAACGTAATGCAATACTGGAAAACTACACTACACCTTAACGTAAACAGCACAAAATGCGATTTTTACATTTAACACGATACTGGTAACTGCAGAGTAACATCAACTAAATATTTTGATGCATTTGTATTGAGAGAAAAACTTGACTCAATTGAATCTTAATGACACAGAGAGTACTCACACATTAATGAAATACTTAAAATAGTTTCTGAACTTTTGATCCAATATCGTAACAAAAGGACAGCCTGTTTGTAGTAGTTACAGATTTCAGGCTCAAATATATAAAATGAATAGTTGAAAAATGTGACTTCACTAAATTTTGTATTCTAACGATGAAAATAAGTCTATGGGATTCTGACTATCCATACACCCGGGATCTCATGATATATTTTAATAGAAGTCATCATGCTAATTAGAATTTTCAATGGGCCCACCTCTGTATAACTTAGTGTATCCGCTAGATGTCCTTAAAGTAAACATTTAAAATGAATCTACGATTTTCTCTAAGGATATTATAGATATCGAAAAACGGATTTCATAATTATAACAAGTTTTAAGCTCTACATTGAAATCATATATCATATAATAAAAAATCTTAAAGTGGAAAAACTCGATATAAAGTATTTAAAGTCGAATATCTCTAAAAGTATTCGATATAATAATGTTTGGATTTCATATTCGGAACCAGCGTTAAAAAAATACATATAGATCAGTTGAAAAGTCAATTTATAAAATTATGAATTTCATCCTGCCATCCATACGGGGATGGAGCTTAAAAATCTGCTCTTATGAAAACACGGCTCAACCAAGCAAACCCACTCGCGTCACTTGTTGCTGTCGAAAACCTTAATCGCAAATCTTTTAGGGGTGTTGAGTGGGGGAGGGTGGGGTCCCCACCTATGCATTAATGTATCAATAATAACAAATAATTATATCTTATATAATTGATAGCTAGGGTGTCGAACTTCTTTTTTATGAAGTTTAGAAATGAAACTCTAGACTAATTAAATCTTAATTCTGGATTTTTAAAAAAGTAAATGGATATCGTTATTGATATATTCGAGTGGAGCTAAGTTCTTAAGTAATAACCTTATACAAGTCTATATCTTTTAGTAGTTATAATTGACTCGTGTTGGTGTTGCTTACAGAGAAGGAGTACGGAAACAGATAAACACAGTTCTCCACCATTGGCGGACCAATAAACAAACGCAATAGATATCACATTTGTTATACATGGATTATATTAAAGTATATGAAGATACAAACGCACATTTAGAGCATTTACTCAAAATTATACTTGCATTTTCATAAGACACACAGAGTTTAGCTTGGAGAAATGCAAAACTGCACATAGAAAAAGAGACCTGGTATCTGGAGAATTCAATCTTGAAAATAGAGACATTCTTGAATCAATGGAAGAGAATAGTGTTTACAGATATCTAGGCTTCCAACAATCCAAACTACTAGAACACAAATAAAGCAAACATTGAAAAACAAATACATATACAGAATAAACAATATATTGAAAACTCAAATAAACACAACACAATAAAAGTAACAAACACATAGGCAAACCCAAACCTATATATTTCTTCGGAGTTATACACTAGATAAAAACAATATTAGAACATCAAAGGAAAATACCAACAATACTTTCAAACACAAGCACCTTCCGGAGGCACTCTTCTCAGAAAGGAAGAGGATGAGGACCCATAGACATAATAATTTACACTACAAACAGATGGACACATTAAGAAATTTCCTTACGCGATACAACATACATAAAATCTACACAAACATAAATATTTTACAACATTAACTTGCACAACATAACTTATAATACAAAAATGATGTCGTGGATCCAGAATGAACTCCATAGAAGGTACCCACATGAACTCAGCCACAAGTTGATCAAGAAGCGTCGAACAAATGGCTGAGTTCTATTGGCCTTTATGGAGAGGTGGAAGGATTCATGTTGGCTATACAAGATCAAGTCAAACACAAAGATACAAAAAATGCATTTTTAAGGACAAAACTTAAAGATGACACATTAAAAATTGCCACAATACGCAATACGCAAGAAAACGATACATCACATCAGCATGCAAAATGCTAACTTAAGCAGATTACCTACACAGACATAACTAAATAGCAAGCAATACACCAAAAATTAGGACACGACATAAACTAATAGATACATACACATCATATTACAACTACATACCACCAACAGTAATAGAAAAAAGCGCACAAAACATACTACGACAGAACTATGATTACAGGTAAAACAATACAACACAACAAACTAGACAACACTTTAATAGACCAACAAAATAAAACCGTATACATAATCGATATAGTAATACCCAACTCACACAACGTACAAAACAAACATAGAAAAAATTACAAAATATACAGAACTTGCACAAGAAATAATACAAATGTGGAAAATGGAAAAAGTGGTCATTGTACCACTAGTTCTATCTTTCAAAGAAGTTAAACAACATACACTACAAAAAAGCTAAACACCTTAGAACTACACCATAACACACACATTGAGTTACGAAAAGCAACAGTCAAATATGTCGCATTGCAAGAAAATTTATACACAGATACATAAATATACACAAGACTGGTCTACTTGCAGTAAAATTATAGTCTCTTAAAATTTTGGAATATAAAATATCAATTTTAGATCTATTTTGGTCAGTAACTGCCGAAAACTTTGAATTATATTTTGTTATTGAATTTTTGATTGTATATAGGATGTTGGGAACGTCATAGAAGAAAATGCACTACTATAATAATATATACATAATTGAACTTGTGTCATCGAAACAAACATTGATACTGATCTCAAGGTCATTTAAGGTCAAATAATGGATTTTGATTATTTGTGGACGTAGACATACAACCTTAATGTTATTCGATTCGGTATTAAGACGAGTTTAATGATTCTATATTTATTGATTTATGTAAAAAAATCCCTGAGATATCCACAAAAAACGATATACAAATGATTAGAAAGTTTGGATAGGATGTATATGGATAAAGTCAGGTTCGGGATGTTTGTTAAGTTTCACTGTTTTAATGTTTTTTATGAATATTTGTGGACTTTGTGAGTATACCATTATATCTTTGATGATTTATTCTATTTTTTAGAATAAAAGCTGTTTTACACCCTGAGTAAGGGACGGGCATCTCAGGGAAAATTTAAATATTGCCCAATATGCTTTGACAACCTCCAAATCCTTATGGTACCGGATGGAAATAAGTTATTGCTTGGCTAAGAAAAGTTTGATTTTCATGGATATTTCTTACATTTTTTTATATAAATTATAAAATACTTTATAATTTTACTCGAATTTTCGCGTTGGATCCAACGAATCATAGATATCTCTTCTACTTCTACAAATAACTCATTCCGATTTTGACCTTGGATGACCTTGAGAAAGGTTTCAATGTATCATGCCTTGATAAGATAGATTCAACCATCAAATTGTTGCCATAGTAGTATATCTTTTTCTATGCCGTTTCCAACATCCTTTATCTCGCCAATTGGTCAAATTGATATAGTGATTAAAAGTGAATGTTTTCATATCGAACGTTCATTCATCGGTAAATGCATTTATCGATTAGAAACCATTTTTACTCAGCTTATCTTCAAAACATAAATTGAGTTTAAAACGAGTGATGTGAAAAATTAGTAAATATTCCGAGCAATTCTTGAATTATTGATTGGAACGCACGCAAATTGCTTTCTCTCATTCGGTTGACAACAATTTAAACCATTCTTATCTTCAGAAGCTTCATATTTTTTAATATTTATACTCCTTTGTAGAAAATTTACGATAACTGCTAATCGAGTTAATGTAATCTTCAGTGGTGATAGCTTCACAAAACGTGAAGCGATTTCTAATGATTTTCATTAGATAAAGTTTAGGATCTATCAAGTTATTATTTGCTCATCGTAATGACTCACATTAAATCTAATGGCAACAATAGCTTTGCTGAATATTTGATGATCTGCAGATTAGTTAATCTTGAACTTATATTTGAAGTCTTATTTGGTACTGTAATTTTACGTAATCATCTTAAGTTATGGCAAAATCCGAACAAGATGAAATTTTATTCAATTTCAACACAAACTTTAATATCAGTTGTTACAGATCAAGGAAAAGTATTTTCGAGCAATTTGTGTAAACAGATTTATGAAAAGCATGAAATCGCTCACATTCGCACTTCCAGTTATCACCCACAAGCAAATGGGCTTGTGGAACGCTTGAATAAAACGTTAGCGGAAATGATTTCTCATTATGTAGCAGACAAAAAATTTGATCGGGATAAGATTTTACTGCATGTAACATTCGCTTATAACACAAGCGTTCAACAAAGTACACATTACTCTCCCTTCGTTTTAACTTACGCGAGAGAACCTATATTTCCAGCAGAGATAACAATGGGAAGACCGTCTTTGGGTGTTTCTGATGTTGATCAGTATGTTGCACTCAGGGACAAATATATCAAAAATGCACGTGAATTAGCCCGTAAATATATAACGGATTCTCAAGTGCGAAATACGAAGCACCACAATAAAAGACGAAGAGAAGTAACCTTCAAAATTGGACAATTAGTTCTAGTTTTTAACCCTCGTAGATATAAGGGTAAATCACAAAAGCTTTTACATCAATTCTATGGACCGTATAAAATCCTTGACCAGATAGGTCCGGTCACTTATTCAGTCGAATCAATAAGAGACAAATATGAAACAATGAACGTACATGTTTCTAGGATGAAACTATTTTATGATAGAACAGAACTTTTTAACCCAACCGGGTTCACATCATTTGAAATTTGGTCAGATGATAATGAACTATACCTTGAAGGGATAGATATGGATGAAGATTTAAATTTAAATGAAACATCGGGTACAATAAGAACAATGCCTGTGGAAAACAGCTTAATAGAGAAGGACAAAATCGAAAATAGTGAAACTGAAGAAGAAGGTCAAATTCTAGACTTATCTGATAATCATTCAGAAGCAACAGAAATTGACGATCAATGGTTAGGCATAGATCGAGATCCCCTAATTATATTACCACGATTACAGGACATAAATACTGATACAACCGACAGACCTCTAAGAAGATCAGAACGTATAAGACGACCAGTCGATAGATTTGGTTTTGCAGCAACAAGTATACTGTTCTTAATGATGATTTTACTGTGTTCCTGTTTTGTAGAGTCTGCCTTGACTAAAATATCGCCAGTTTTGTGGCGTAAATCTGACAAACCTGTCATTGCTGGAATAAACCGAGTAATTATGAAAATTCATTATTAAAAGATAAAAATGTTACTTTATTATATTGATTATTCTTTACTAAATCATAAACTTAGCTTCTTCCACAAGATGAACTCACCGTTATTTGTAGTTGATATTTCAATCGTCGCTTGAATTGGACCCATTGTTTCTATTAACTTTATTTTAATCCTATTATGAGCTACAAAATAACATTTATTTAAATATACAATACGTAAATAATTCGGAAAAATAGAAAAAAATTTTTTTGTTTGAAAACAATCATAATTAAATTTTCTATTGAATGTAAGTATAATGGGAATTAACTGTACGTTTGAATGGTTGTGTATATAATCATGCGCATTGCTAACAAGCTTACGTATAACTTTATTCTAAAAAAATAAAATAAAACATTTTAAAAGTAACATAAAAAAGATAACCACTAATAAAAGTAATAGTAAATTAAAATTACTAATTAAAAAGATATATCAATATACTTAGTATACTTAAAAAAACAAAAAAAACTCACTTTATATTGACCAAACCTTAACCTTCTGTTGAACCTTTTGCCTACGCTGACCAGTTGAGGGAAAGTGTCTGACACAAATGACGACTAAAACAAATTTTAATTTTCAATATCGAATATCCTCTGAACCGTTTAAGAGCCAGAGATCGCTCTGCGCTTAATAAGTAAAGCATAAACTCAAATATTTTTTACAAAAATTTGATCGAGGGCGGCTCTATTCAAGTACTAAAAATTTTAATTTATTTATTAATAAGCATCAAAATCCACCATAGCGACATCTATCCCTCCTATTATGAACTATTTCATTGGAACTTATGCTGAACTTAATGTAAACAAACTATAAGCATCGCTAACTTTCTACTTACTACTTTTTAATGCTATTTTCTATTATGAAAAATTTTTAATGTCGAATATCTTCTGAACCGCTTAAGAGCCAGAGATCGCTCTGCACTTAATAAGTAAAGCATAAACTCAAATAGTTTTCACAAAACTTTGATCGAAGGCGGCTCTTTCTTCCAGTTATAAAATCCTGTGAAATCTTATGTAGTTTGTGGCTATGTTAAATAAAGTGCTTATATTTTAAAAATTGATTTCGTACACGCTCCTATCAAAGATCCAGATTTTACAATATTCTACGAAATACTTAAAATTAAATAACTCCGAAGCCATTTGACTTGAAATTTTTCCGATTTCATAGTTTTATTCACCTTTAAAAACTACATTGAAATGATGTATCACATGTAATATTTAATTAAATTTGTAAAAATTATAATGTTCGATCTAACTTAGTCGAATATCTCGAAAAACCCTTCGACTTAGAATATTTTGGAATAGGTATTCGTAATCAGCAATAAAAATTACGTAAGAATCGATGAAAATATAAAAATGTAAAAATAATTTTTATTGCTATAAAGTGGCGGCGCATAATAAGATTTAACCGTGCTTATGTGGGCGTTTGTAACATCATCCTTCAAGGCATTCAATGGAGTTATATTTCTTTCAACTACGGCCGTTTCTTTAACTAATTCATCCGAAGACTGGTCGAGTGAATCTTCATTATAGGGTTTAAGTCTGTTTCCATGTACAATATCCCACCGCTTTCTCCGCTTAGGTTCGACTTCTAATACCTCATAATCACAGTTTCCTATGATTCTAATAATCGAATATGGGCCAAAAAATTCATGCTCTAATTTCTTGCACCTATTTTTCTTTCTCACGGGATAATATACTAGCACTAAATCTCCTACTCTAAAGTCAGGACTTGTAGCTTTTGCATCATATCTTTCTTTCTGTAATTCCTGAGCTGCATTCAAACGCTCCTTAGCTATTACTCTAGCTTCCTTAATGTCATCAGCCAGTCTCTGATTGACATCATAGTTAAACTTTTTATTCATAACAACATCAATTGGGAAAACTGGTTCCCTTAAATAAGTCAAATAGAAAGGTGAATAGCCTGTACTTTCCTGAACACTACAATTATAAGCAAAAGTTACATGGGGTAATACTTTATCCCAATTTCTTTGATTTTTATTTACGAATGCCGAAAGCATATCTACTAATGTACTATTAAAACGTTCTGTCAGACCATTACTCATCGGATGGTAACTGGTAGTCCTTATATGTTTGGTATTGAACATTTCAAAAATTTCTTGCGTAACTTCAGCCATCACTTGTTATATAATAAGGGGCTCCATGTATATTTATAATCTAATTCACGAAGAATTCAGCTATTGATTTAGCTGTTGCATCTTTAACAGCAGCTGTAGTAGCCCACCTGGTAGCATAATCGAGGCAAACAATGGTATTATTGCAATTAGTATTTTCTGTAAGTGGGAATGGTCCTAAGTAATCTACTCCGATGTGGGAGAATGGCATAGACACTGGTATGGGTTGCAAAGGGGCTTTTACTTTATAAGGTAATAGTTTGCGTCTTTGACAATCAAGACAGTTCTTAACATAATTATGGACTGATTGGAACAATCTTGGCCATACATATCTTGACCTTACCTTTGCATAAGTTTTACTGATACCTAAATGTCCAGATTCTGGTTCATTATGCAAAGAATACAATATTTCTCTTCTAATTGATTTTGGGACAACTAATAGGAGGTTTCCATTTGACTCTCTATAAAGAATATTATTTTCGGTTATGTATCATTTTGATAGTTTATTTTGTGGATCCATGATTTTTCTTTTAATTTTTCACAATATAGATCCTCAGCTTGTAATTTAGGTAAATCTAAGGGATGTATTTGCATAATGCTTATATCAATTTCATCTTTATCTTGCGGATTTGTTATATTAGGATAACGCGATAAACAATCAACATTATTATGCAGTTTACCGGACTTATAAACTACTTAGAATGAATATTCCATCAGTCTTAAAGCCCAGCGTGCTTATCTTCCGCACGGATCTCTCAAGGTCATTAACCAGCAAAGGCTATGATGATCTGTTATTATGGAGAACTTGATACCTAATAAATATGACCTGCACTTTTCTATGCCCGAAAAACAACTCAAACCTTCCTTTTCAGTTATGGTTTAGTTCAACTCAGTCTTTTTAAATGATCTATTATAGTAAGCTACTGGGTGTTCTTGGCCATCTATCATTTGGGATAGAATATTGCCATTGATGTATTACGTGCATCACAAAAAAGAAGTCTCTCTAGTTTTGTCAAAATGAATTAAAACAGGAGGTGTAATTAATGCTTCTTTGAGCCTATTAAAAGCTATTTCACAGGATTCAGTCCAAATAAACTGCACTTCATTCTTTGTAAGTTACGTGAGGGGTTGTGCTATCTGAGAATACCATCGAATCAATTTTCTATAGTATCCTGTTAGCCCTAAAAAGCTTCTTATATCTTTCACTGTTTTAGGCCATGGAAAATTTTTGATGCATTCTATCTTCTCTGGGCCAGGCTGCACGCCCTTTAAGTCTATTAGATGATCCAGAAATTTTATTACTTTTTGGCAAAATGGCATTTATTCGGGCTTAGTTTCAGATTAGCTGCTCTTAATTTTTCAAATACTAGTTCAAGCCTTTCAATATGTTCGTCAGTTTTTGAAAATATGATGATATCATCAACAAATACAACAGTAAATATATTTCAGATTAGATAATACTGTGTCCATTAATCTTTGGAAAGTGGCTACTGAATTGGATAATCCAAAAGTGTGTACATTAAACTAGTATAAACCTTCACAACAGACAAAAGGAGTCTTTCTTTATATTCGTCAAACATTGGTACCTGCCAAAATCCGGAACGTAAGTCAAGTGTTGTAAAATAATTTGATACCCTAAGGGTGTCTAATGTGTCATCAATTCGGGGTAAAGGTCAGCGATCCGCCTTAGTTACCGAGTTTACCTTTCGAAAGTCAACACAAAATCTCCAAGAACCATCTTTCTTAGGCACTAGTACTATAGGTGATGCCCATGGGCTATTTGACTCACTTATTATACCAGCTTCTAATATTTCAATAATCTGTTCCTTTATTATTTTTCTTTCTTTGGGACTCGTCCTATAAGGTGGGCAATGTATTGGTGGGCTATCTCCTGTATCTATTTTATGTACTGCTTTGTCTGTTACTGTTAATTTACTATTTTCACAGGCGAATATGCTTTCGTACTTTTGTAAGAAATTTATTAGTTTTTCTCGCTCACTAACTAAGAGATCTTTTTCTATGTCTAGATTGCTTATATTAAAATTTTCGTTTTCTCTTTTAATTGTGTTATCTTATGTTTCCTCATTAAAAAATTCTGTTTTTATTATTAAAGTACTGCTCTTGATTTTTGTTAGTTAAACTTGTGTAATTCCCTTCACATGTATTTATATTATTTATAACAGCTTCAATTGGCTCGTCTAAAGGTTCGAGAAATCCTACAAAAGTTAGACTATATAATCTCAGCTTTTCGAAATGTATATTCGTAATTGGCAATAAAGTCTCTCCATTTTTATAACTTTAATATTGATTTTGGGACATAAATTCTTGATTTATCAATAGGGTCAAAAACAGCTTCGTTAATTTTGCTATTCGTTTTACATGTAACCCAAGTTATGGTTCGGGGGGACAAATTAATATTTTCCGATATATAAAGCACTGGTGGCTCTTTCTTTTCTACAAATATATGGGGGTATTCTAATGGCATCTGATTTTGATGTATTTATTGAAATCTATTGTTACATTACTTCTACACCAATCTATACCCAACAAAATCGGTGCAGCAATTCCGGAAAGTAGAAAGAGTTTCGTAAATAAACTTGAACCAGAAAATCTAATATTGGCTAATACATACTGATTTAGTTTTAATGTTTTGCCATCTGGTAATTTAGCTAAAGGATCATCGGTTGTATGGATAGGCAAAGAGAGTGCTTTTACTAGTTTTGGTTTTATACAACATACCCCCGCAGCTGTATCTATCGCCATAGGGGACGAGATGTCATTAATTTTTGCTTCTATTAACAAAAGATTTTCTGCTAACGAAAATAAAGGGATTTCTAAACTATCCGACTCGATACTCTTAACTCGAGTCTCATTTAGTTTCCCTGAAGATTTTGCTGAGGTAAACTATTGTTATTACTAGTATTATTGTCCCTGATTTGATTACTTCTTCAGTTGCAAAATCTACTTATGTGGCCTGTTTTTCCACAATTAAAGCAAATGGGATTACCATTCCTATCTCTTGTGGGATAGATATTATGATTATTATATTTATTGCTTGGATTTCTGTTTTAATTCGGGTTTCGTTGGCTCTGATTGAATCTACTTTGAATTGGGTTATTGTAATTATTTCCATATTGATTCTGCCTAGTATTAAACTGATTTCTATTATTTCTAATTCGATTATTAGCACTACTATCTGATTATAATTATTTTGGGGTCTGTTCATAAAACTTCTATGACTCGTATCAATCTGACTAATTTTATTGACTAAATTACTCATTTGGTCTTTCATGGACTGCATAAATTGTTTGATTTCGGTAATTTCTGTATTATGATCCTTTTGATGCCCACTTTCCTTTTCTGGAACATAAACTTTGCTAAAACTGGAACATGTGCTAATACCGTTTGTTTCCAACCTGGTCTAGAATTAGCCATCACCATAGACTCATCATTAATTTGCAATAATCTCCATAAATCTCTCATATTTGTGGATCTTGAGGGATATACTTTTTCAAATAAAGAGGGTTTTAAGCATTGCATTACATGTCTTATCATTTCAGGTTCACTCATTTCTGGATTCACTCTCTTACATAAGGCCTCAATTGCTAAATAGTAGTCAAGAACTGGTTCTTCGAGACCTTGTGTTCGACTTCTCAATTCCAACTCTGTTCCTACCGTATTACTTGGGTTGAAGAAATTTGTTAATTCCTTCCTAGCCTCGAGCCATGAAGTGGTTCCGGGAACAATAGTACATGCTTTATAACATCTAAAAGCATTACCTTGTAAAAATGCAGACAATTTTTGGACCATTTGATTTCTTGTCCAAGCATTACATGCAGCAATAGACTCATATCTATCTAACCAGTCATCAAGACTTTCTGTTCTGTCACCTTTAAATACTGTAGGTGATATTTCTTTAGCTGCCATTCTGACAGTGGCAGATGTTAAGTTTGCTGTAGTCGTGGCTACCGAATTATTTGTTGCTGTAGTTAAGGGGATACTAATTGTACTAATCAGTGGTGCTCTTGTAGTTACAATAGATGGGACGCAAACTGAGGTAGCTTTTGAAGTGTTGGTTGCCACAGAGGTTATGGTATTTATGGGAAGTAAACTCGTCAAGTTAATAATAGGTGAAGTAATATTACTTAAAACATTTGGAATTGAAGCACTATTTGTAAACGATATCAATAGACAACAAGTCTGGGACTACTCTCGCAATCCTTTATTAGATAAAACCGATTGTAATAAAAGAGAAAGTATGATCTGCTATCTGAATGAAATCACACAAAATTATGATAAGAGTTTGACGAGTTATTAACCAAAAGTTTCGTCAATTATCTTCTAAATCATTTGGAATTGTCAGATAAACCGTTCGATCTAAAATTGAAACCGAAGTTGAATTTCTGTGGAATTTGAATAACGTTGCATCATATTCTGTTTTTGCGGTAACTATCGACAATTACGTGAAAATTATAGTAGAAAACGGGTAAATCCGGGCTAATGGGTCTAAGGGGGTTCTCGACCCCCTACCTCCAAGTGTAATACATCATTGGATTCAGTTCGTTGAGCTGAACATTTTGATACCATACTTGACTACTTCCAACCCGAACCTGACCACTTCTGGCCACCGAGACCTAACCCCCTCAAAAATGGGTAAACCTGGCTTAACCAAGTTGTAACCCAAGCCAAACCTGATATAAACTAAGGAAGAATAAGTTAGGTCGCTTCGTGACCTAACCTATTATACCTTAGTTTATATCAGGCTTGTTTAGGTTACGACTCGAGAATCCAGGTTTGTCCATTACGAGGTACTAAACCAAACAATGATGGATATCTTGAGAACTACTTGAGATAATTGACCAAGTTAGGTATCCAAATGTTCAGTCCGATGTCCTGAGTTTAATGATATATCACTTGGCGGGGTCAGTCACTCCCGTCGGGAGTTGTCCAGAAGTGGTCAGGTTCGGATCAAAAGTGGTCAAGTGTAGTATGAGAATGTTCAGCTTGACGAACTGAATCTAATGATATATCACACTTGGTGGTGGGAGGTCGGGAACCCCTTTAGACCAATTAGCCCGGATTCACCCCTTGAATCGTTTATCATAAATATGTTTCACTGTATTTTATTCCGCTAAAACTCTAGTTATATTTCATGCTTTAAGAGTTAGATATCGCTCTATTATACCGTCCTTAAATTGGAACAGTAATACTCTACAAGTTTCTAGAATGCTCTAGAAAGTTCCACAATGTTGAAATCATAGAACATTTGTACAGCTCTTAATGAATTGAAATCCCTCAAATCTGAGTCCTACTCGGACTCAACTTGAACTCGACTGGACTGCGTTCGAGTCAAAACTTCTAGAGATCTGAACCAGAAAGTTTGAGTCCATTCTTGCGGAGCACTATTATATATTAATGGGGTAGGGATACAGTCATTGTCCTATAGCGTCTTTTCTGCATTTGATAGCGAGTTATGTCCAGACAAATTTGATCTAGTCCTCAAGACATTTCAAACGATATACTTTATGTGGGGGTGGGGCAGACGGAGGCGGGTATAGGGGTTAAAGGTCAAGGGGGTCACGTGATTGGGTCAAGTATGGTATCGATGAACTCAGTTCATTGAGCTGAATCCAACGATATAGCATACACTGGGGTGGAGCGATAATTCTAATTTGGTCCAAAACGGGTTTGATTAAAAATAACTGGTCAACTGTAGTATAAATTATGAAATATCTCGATAGAGGCGCTACTCACGCTTTCAAAAGTTGTGCCATATGAGTTTTTTCGTATCATAACATTATTTGCCTTATTATATTATAAATTTCATTTTAATTTTGGATATTTTTTTTATTTTATTTGTCATTTATAAATTTTTTTCTTTCTCTTGTTATGAGAGATCACATTGTGGAGTTCTATTTACTAATTTCGTAGTTGATCCACAAATCAAAACTCTTTTAGTTTTTGGTTTAAAACTGAGTATAGTAACATTTGTTCAAGACTCTCTCAAAGCAAAGAGACACAACCCATTAAATGGTTTAGTGTCTTTGGAGTAGGTTATTCGAACTTATCCAGGATTTGAGGCAAAAATATTCATTTATTCATTGGACTATTTATTTTGTGATAATTTTATTTGCATTCTTTGTTAGTAAACAATAATTTGTTATAATTAAATATTAATTCTATGATGTTTTATTTGAATTTTTTAAAGACTTTAGACTAGGCATTTAGTTTTATGGGTTTGCATTGCGAATAAATGTTTTGTTTTATTTAATAACGTCGTAGGTGGCTAGAGTAATAAAAAAGTTGTATTAGAGGCTGAAAATTATTTACATAGAAATAACTTGCTAATTTCGATCTCGTTATATTGAGTCTGATTCGGTATCTGGATAAAGCGGAGGTTCTATGGGAGATTCTTCATTCATAGATAAGAGAGCTCTACTTGATGTGAAAGTGTGTTTATAGGCCCAGTTTCTGTCTCATTACAGTCTTCAATTTTCTAAAGATAAGGCATAAGTATTAAACTTGTTATAATTATTATTAGGATATCTTCAGAGTTTTTCCAACTCGTCATTTTCGACACAGGTTTTATTCTTCGCTTTCTTTTAAGCTCCAAATTTAAGTGTTTACAGTTTGTATCTAAAAAGCACGACGATCGTCATTTTCAATAGCATTGTTTTTAGGCAATTTGAGCGATATATAATGATAATTGGATAATAGTTCATTTAATTCTTTTAACCACTACATTCCCATATTTGTAATCGCGCTTTTTATCATCATAAAGGAGGCTGCATAGAGACCATATCGAATTTCTTCCACTCATTAGCGACAGTAAGTACAGGAACAATTTAATTTGTAGTTAGGCTCGAGAAGTTCAAATCGCATCTTGTTTTGTTATTCTTTTAATGAAACAAGTATCTATCAATATTGAATACATTAGAAGGAGTCCTACAAAACTGTTGTACTGGGTCAATGAAGGTTTAATTAAACATCTGAGCACACCAGGAAATTTCTAGGAGAGAAATTTTTTTCATTAGGTGATAGCATGGGCTATCATAATGAAAGTTTAATGTTACTATGTCGTCTTGTAAGTGAGCTTACGTTGTAGGTAGTATAAAAGCTAATATAATGGTCAGCATTATAGCATGTTCAGAGTTGTAAAACAGATTTTGTATAGCTTTTACTTTTAGTGGCCTCAGGCTTTTCTTCACTAGGTATAGTATCTAAAGGTATTTTTTCGTGCTTTATTTCATTGTTAGGCTTGCATCAGTTAGTAGACTGATCCGTGCCAACGATGGAGAACTATGCTTAATTTGTTTCCGTAACCCCTGTTCTGTGTCCAACGTCAACACGATTCAATTATAGCTATTAAAAGCTATAGTCTTAATTAAGATTACAACTAAATAACATTTAATTCACTCAAATAACAAAACTAAATCTATTCACAGAAAAACTTGGATTGGGATTCAATTTACATAAAATTTTATTTCATTAAATCTTGTAAATTATATACAAATTGAACTAATATCTCAGACTCTTTTTTTAACAACAAAATGGTTTTCTATCTGCCACTTACGTGTCTCACTAAAAGATCTGTCCTTTTTTTTCCAACATTTTTTTTGACCTAAAGTTCAGAGCTACTTCAAGTATTTTAGTGATATGTAAGTACTCTCTGTTAGTCATCCCATTGATAAGTTTTTCTTTGAATTTAAATGTAATAAAATATTTAGTTCTTATTTTCTTTCTGCATACATCAGGACCTTCTTCTTTTACAATAAATTATACCTAAGGTCAAAATACAGAATATACATGTGTTCATTTGGTTTTGGTTCAAAATCTTACATTTCTGTGGAGGAATTAATAACAGGTTCCTGCTTTGTAATCATGTATTCATCAATTTCAGTTTCGTTAGTGTCCCGTAGTGATTTGTCTCAAGATCAAAGTCGTCTACTATCAGTGCTTCTAACCTCGACATTAGTTGTCCTCTGTCGGAGTACGGTTTGATTCTACTGACATGAACGCAGTCTATGACGATTTTCTTACCGTTTAAGGATCCCTCAACTTCATAGTTTACCCCGTTAGCATAGTATTTCTTGATAGTAAATGGAACATGAAAAGAGTGCATTGCTTTTTTGATCATCCTACTATTTTTGTCGGATAAAATACGAGCACAGTCTTCTTTGAAAGTGGGATTTCGGTGGCGCTTGTCGTAGTATAACTTGTTCCTTTACGCAGCCTACGAATGTTCTCAACAACTTTATTATGCATCTCTGATAGTCTGCATAGAATAGTCTAAGGTTTCTAGCTATTGGTCTTCAGACCACTCCTAAAATTGGAACATTTGTGACTCTATCTGAAGGAGTACTAGCTCTCTACCAAAGAGTAATCTGAATGGCGAGTATTATGTAGTAGGATTAAGGGAAATATTGTAAGAGAATGTAGCCCACTGCAACCCTCTGTTCCAATAGTCCTGAGATTTAGGCACATAATTAGATATGATTTTAGTTAATGTTTGATTGTATTTCTCAGTCAATCCGTTGTACTGCAGATGATATGAGGTTGTAGTTACATGTCTAATTACTAGTCTTTCATATATGGCTTATAGTAGACTATGCGAAATTAGTATCAAATCAAACAACTGATTTTTCGAAGAATTTATTAGAAAACAGTAGTTGAACGCAAAAATATTTTAAAGAATCGACCAAAAATCGAGTTTTTTGATAGTTTTCAGTTATCATTTATTTGTAGAAATGAGCCAAATTTTTATAATTAGAAGACGATAAACTCTAAAATAATCGAGTTGATCTAAAGTTTAAGAAATTCACGACTAGACACTACAAACTTATTAATATAAAGTTATGAAAAGATTTACATACCTGTTATACAAATACTTGTTTAAATGCCTAGTATTATAATAAATTACAATCAAAATCAATAGTTTCATAATGTTATGAAAGTGATGAAATTAAATTTGAGGAAAGATTAACAAGTTTGTCATTGAAAATTTTTCTATGATCCAAGGATATGCATTTGAGGGAATGCCAAACAAATGATATCTCTGAGAAATAAACTAAAAGATCTCTTTTGTTATATCGTATACTCAAAGTAGGATTCATTACACTATTATAAACAAACTCCATGCAAATTTAATATCCATTATTATATCATTTAACAAATGTTAGAATATAGGGTGAATAAATGATATAACACAACCGTTTATTTAATATTTAGTCAATTGAGAGGTATGTTAATAGATATTGAATAAAAAACAATGATATATAACTTTATTAGTAATGGTTGTGATTGTTATCAAAATGTTTGAAAATGGCCCTTCAACTAATTGTGTTGTATCTTCCCGTATTGGCATTAAAAAGTATCGAGACCCTAATTTTAGACCAATTTCGGGAAAGTGTCACTGCAGAGGACCAGCGATCATTTATAAAGTTAAGTGTATTACTGGGCACAGCTCCAAGAGTTGTTGCGACACAACTGGCAACTGCTGCTCCTCAAGGCCATTTAAGTGAAAGGCAAGTATACACCTGGTATGATGATTTTAAAGATGGAAAGCGCACAGATATAGAAAATCTATCTGGACCCGGAAAACCACGAGATGTCGTTACAGAAGAAAATAAAGAAATGAATATTGGAGAGCGAGGGGATGCGTACGGAAGATCTCCTATATGAAACTCAAATGTGTCATACAAGCTTATGGAGACTTCTCAAAGAAATCGGAGCCAGAAAAATAAAGTCCAGGTGGGTCCCTCACGAATTGACCGATAGACAACAGCAAGCAAGAATGAATATAGCAGGTAAACATCTTGCACGTTATCAAAGGGAACGTGATTTTCTGAATAAGATAATCGCCGTCGATGAGACATGGATTAAATCATATGACCCACAAGAGTCTAGAGCCGATAGTGAATGGCTATTGCCCGGACAAAAACCGTAGTTATGCGGAAATGAAAAAAAAATTTTTGTGAAAATTTTTTTTCACCGCATTTGTTTCCTATTTGTCGTAGACCCAAGATATTAAAGGAAGAACCTCAACAATGGAAGTGCATTATGATTTTGGCACTTTGGAAGAAGCAGGTGTTCACATACCAGGGCTTCCCGAAGTTAATCGAAAAACATTTGGACGTCCTATCATATTACATGACAATGCCAGACCCCATAAACATCGCATTATTAGGGAGTTTCTGCAAGAAGAACGTTGGAGAGAATTGGAGCACCCACCATATAGCCCTGATATGTCACCGCCGGATATGGACGCTATCCATCGTATAAAAGTACCAAACAAGGGGAAGCAGTTCCAGAGTCAAGATGAGTTCATAAGGGATTACGCAGCTGTAATTCGGGACATTAACGAAAAACACGAATCTTTGGGTATCACGATGCTACCTGACCGCTGGAGAGCTATCACCCTTGCACGTGGCAAATATGTCGAAGATTAGTATAAAACATACTTTGATACCTTGTATCATTTCGGAAATATTTGAAAAATAATATTGAAAAAAGTTTGAAGGGGTCTACCACAATTCTTCCATGCACAATTCTTCCATAACATAATTCTTTCAAGCACAATTCTTCCATGCACAATTCTTCCATAGCACAATTCTTCCACGCACAATTCTTCCACACTTTTCAATTGATCACAGAATATAATTGATGACCATTTTAAGTCGAATTGACCAACGAATAGTAATTATTGGCCATTTCTATATCAGATGACCTACGGAAGGCAACTGATGACCATTTTCAATTCAGACCACCTACGGGAAGTAACTGATGGCCATTTTCAATTCAGATGACCTACGAAAGGCAACTGATGACCATTTTCAATTCAGACCACCTAGGGGAAGTAACTGATGGCCATTTCTATATCAGATGACCAACGGGAGACGAACGATGGCCATTTTCAATTCAGATGAACTACGGGAAGTAACTGATGGCCATTTCTATATCAGATGACCTACGGGAGACGAACGATGACCATTTTTAATTCAAACTACCTACGGGAAGTAATTGATGGCCATTTTCAATTCAGATGACCTAAGGGAATAACTTATGGCCATTTCTATATCAGATGACCAACGGGAGACGAACGATGACCATTTTTAATTCAGACCACCTACAGGAAGTAACTTATGGCCATTTCTATATCAGATGACCTACGGGAGACTAACGATGACCATTTTTAATTCAGACTACCTACGGGAGATAACTGATGGCCATTTCTACATCAGATGAACTACGGAAGGCAACTGATGGCCTAATAACATAAGTAATGGTTATCAGTTACTCCTCATATGTCATCTGAATTGAAAATGGTCATCGGTTTCCTTTTGCAGCTTATCTGATATAGTAATGGTCATCAGTTAGTTCCCACAGGTCATCTAAGTTGAAAATGGTCATCAATTGCCATCCATAGCTCATCTGATTTAGAAATGACCATCAGTCACTCCCCGTATGTTATCTGAGATGGAAATGGTCATCGTTCCTCTCGGTTCATCTGATATAAAAATTGTCATCGCTTACTCCTCGTAGATCGTCTGAATTGAAAATGTTTATCGGTTGTTCTACCGTAGGACATCTTATATGGAAATGGACATCATTTGCTTCCCGTAGATCAGCTGAATTAAAAATGATCACTATTCGTCTCTCGTAGATCGTTTGACATAGAAATAGTCATCATTTGCTTTCCGTAGGGCATCTGAATTTAAAATGGTTATCAGTTGCCTTCCGTAGTTCGTATGATATAGAAATGGCCATAAGTTACTTCTCATAGGTCGTCTGAATTGAAAATGGACATCAGTTACTTCCCGTTGGTGGTCTGAATTAAAAATGATCACCGTTCGTCTCCCGTAGGCCATCTGATATCGAAATGGACATCAGTTACTTCCCGTAGGTGGTCTGAATTAAAAATGATCACCGTTCGTCTCCCGTAGATCATTTGATATAGAAATGGCCATCAGTTATCTCCCGTAGGTAGTCTGAATTAAAAATGGTCATCGGTCGTATCCCGTAGGTCATCTGATATAGAAATGGCCACTAGTTGCTTCCCGTAGGTCATCTGATATAGAAATGGCCACTAGTTGCTTCCCGTAGGCCATCTGATATAGAAATGGCTATAAGTTACTTCCCGTAGGTCATCTGAATTGAAAATGGCCATCAGTTACTTCCCGTAGGTAGTCTGAATTAAAAATGATCACCGTTCGTCTCCCGTAGATCATTTGATATAGAAATGGCCATCAGTTATCTCCCGTAGTTTATCTAATATAGAAATGGCCAATAGTTACTATTCGTTGGTCAATTCGACTTAAAATGGTCATCAATTATATTCTGTGATTAATTGAAAAATGTGGAAGAATTGTGTGTGGAAGAATTGTGCTATAGAAGAATTGAGCGTGGAAGAATTGTGCTATGGAAGAATTGTGCTTGGAAGAATTGTGTTATGGAAGAATTGTGCATGGAAGAATTGTGCTTGGAAGAATTGTGCTTGGAAGAATCGTGCATGGAAGAATTGTGTCACTCCCAGTTTGAAGTCCATTATGAAATCATATAATAATTACATTAACATTCCCACATTTATTAAGAGATTCTTAAGTAATAATAGTTATTTCAGCTGAATAACTATTTTTAGATCGACTGATTGAATCTCTAATAGAAAATATTGATAGCTTTGCAAAAATATATATTGTGCACTATTCTCTATGCTTGGAATGTATTTGTCTGACACTTACGTTGATAACTGTAGTTTGGCTTCTTTACACGTGTTTCTATATAATATGAATATAGGCTTAATGTGAATAATATATCAAATCAATTATCGATCAATTGTTTAGAGAATGTTATGGTTTATGAGAGATTCTGCGCGTTCTTAATATTCCAAATAAGCTTGTGATACAGTAAAACAGAATTTTAATGTTTTGCAACTACTGTTTCTGAAAGTGAGCTCAATAATTAAATTGTTAAAAATACGAATGGAAAGATAATGAAGGGTGTGCCTGGCTACGCATATTTTTTCAGCTAATTATTGATCAATTTTAGTTCACAGTGTTAGATATTTTGTGGTTAATTAGATCCATAAATAATTATATTTTTCAGTTAGACTATGTGGTATGCAACTTATTCACAAAGCATTGTGTCATTGAATTTGCCATGCTTTGTGGATGATACGTAAAATTACATGAAAAATCTATTGAATCTAATTGAAAATATAGCGATTGTTGCCTTTAATTAATCATAATATATCAAACACTGTGATCTAAAGTTGATTGATAATTAATTGAAAGAAATACGTGTAGCCAGACACACCATTGATCACGATTTCACTCAAATATTTTACATTGTAACAAGTATGCAACAAGTAACATGTAACATGTAACATGTTAACATCTCAACCATTTTTAAGAAATGTAATTAAAGTCATCTGAAAATGTAAGAAACTCTTATCAATAGTGCTCGCAAGATCTTAACTGTTTTAATCAATATTCACATCATAGCATTATAGTCGAAAATAACACATTTTCAACAATAAAGTCCAACATTTGGATCAGTGATGAAAACTGCTAATCGAAAATCATTGATTATTCTATTTCAGTGTTTACTATTATTAACACAATTATCTGCGAGAAGTTTTCATACTTTTCTCTCTATCCACTAGTAGCCGCCAGTTCAGTGACCTATAGATCTTGTGTTTCATATGCGACTGAAGACACGATATTCATAACTTAAATAAATATTGAATAAAATACAGTTACAGCATAAATAACAGCAAATCTTGTGAAAATCTCGACTTTGGTGGATTACCATGAAAAGACATGTATTGATAAGTGTTAAGAAAGTGATGACAACCTATAATAGATGCTGCCTAATAATTGCAGTCACAGTGATGTAATGCGAAGAGCTTTCTGTTGAATAAAGTTAACCAATGCTTAAAAATCTATTAGCTCTGGATCTATCAGTAACTCTGGACCTTAGCTTAATTTCATTCTTAAGACTGAATTTTCAAATAGGGGTATATTATTTAATACAGGTTATCTGCCAAATGATAATTAGAAATGAATACTCAATTCTAGGACTGGACTCTAGACAATCTCATAGAATAGCAATGGATAGAAGAATTTGTAGTTTAGAGTCAGAACTGCAATAGATATCAAAAGTGCGAGAAAAGGAGTTATGTATGCACTTGTATGATACAACCATTAATTTACACTACATTTACATCTACATGAATCGACATTCATTTTGAATGACATTATTTATAGTTTGTGCTTCGTTTGTTAAGCCAATACTATTTATGTTTTTATATTCCTTATCGATAATTCTTAATGATGAAAGTTCGAAATCAAGTCCTTAATTGTAGAAGTTTACTCATAAATTTGTTATCAATGCAATAAAGGTTTTAAATGTATTTTCTCTCTGTTTATTAGCCAACACTCAAATTTCAATTCCAGACTCTTATAAGAGTGGCGAATAAACTTAAATAAAATATCAAATTTGACTTTCAAAAGAATAGCTTTTAACACAATGATGCTTTCATATACATATAACGAATTAAGTAGGTTTTGATAAAGAATTTTGTTGATGTTTCGTTGAAGATTCTTAGCTAAATAAATACCAATAATAGAGCTCACTTTTATACCGCATATACCAGAATTGAATATAAAAAAATTGGACTTGAAAATCAATGTTGTAAAGTGAAACCTAATAGCTAGACATCTATCAGACTCTGCAGACTCAATCTCGAAAACCTATATAAAACTACCAATTTTTCATTTTGCAATAAATTTTCGGTCTGATTAAATCTTAGTTTTTCAAAAGCTTAAAGAATACAGTGGTTTACATTGAAAGGATTTGATTAAAAATGTTTAAACCATTATTGACTTTGTAGAATGTGAAGGACAATTCCAGACAATTTTTCAGGTGTAAACTTTTCCCCATAATAGTGCATATATCTATACTAACATTTATTTATGGATAAGAGAATACTAATTCTGTTAAAGCATAGATTGAGATCATGATCTTTTGATCTGTTGAATAACTTGAATTTCTCTAATTTATAGTTTCAAAATACACCTGATATTACATTTTTGATCATCTTAGACAACTTGTTACTAACGTATGATAAAAAAACACTTTGATAAATGAATGATTAATAAAGATTTCGACATACTTTGCTGTCCATATGCTTCGTAATAGTCGGCGTAATTATCAGAATCAAAGATGCTATTAAGTTAGCTCTAATTAAAGCTCTGATTTGCTTAATAATCTCAAATCTGAAGATAAAATCTTCAATACTATTAAGCTTTAGAATAAAACTCGACAGTTATTGCGACTATTTATTCAGAGCTGAATCTTATGAATATTCAACAACTCTTAAAATGTTGGCGATAAATGTTATGACAAGTATAACATTTCTCGCACTTCTGTATCGTGAGAATAACCATCATGTGAGGAAGGTTTTCGAAAAATGATCGAGCATTTGAAGTATAAAACAAATTTACAAACTAATACTGACTTAAGTTTAATATCGAACTGTAGTTCAATTGTGGCTGGAATACAATACTACAGTTAATTGATTATAACATTTATAAACAAAATTGATCAGAATTAAATATTTAATAAATAACAAGAGACCAATAGGAGTACCGACTGTTAATGTTATTCATTCAACTCATGGAACATTTGTTGATTTCATTCACACAAAATATATTATCGATGAAAATAAGTGTTTTATTATGTATTTCATCAAAATCGACAATATTTTCTTCATTATCTATCCTTATGTACAGGTTAGTTATCTTAAGTTATTGTGAACCGCTAACATTTCAAATATTTGACTACATTCTTATAATGTTTCTCTTTAATCGATTTGAGCCAAAGTTAAGTTTAGTGAAAACTTATTAACAAATGGGGCGAAAACGTTACAAATCATATGATGAAAGTTCTTTAGATTGTTCTAAAATAGCGAATAGTCGCCTTGAAAATACTTTCGAAATTCACGTATAAGATTGAAATTTATTTAAAGAATGCTTCGATTCTGTTCTTACACTATTACGTTTAATATATATTTTTCAGAAATTTTTCGTATTATCAGAGCTTTTTAACTGTATTTATTGTTAAACAACATCGAATAATAATAGTACATATGATATATTTGATATATTTCAAATATCAATTTAAACTGTTTTAAGTATAAAACCATTTAACTACAAAACTAAAAAAGTTATTGAAGAAACTTCCCAGTTTAGTTCGTGTAACTTCCTTGTTTAATAGACGAAAGTTCAAGTTTACAATAAATCTTTTCATATCAGAAAATAGTCTTAAACAAAGTCTAGATATACATTCTGTCTTATTCCGAAATCAAACCCAACGTCGATTTTAACTCACGACTTTTTCCATTTTTAACTTGTTTAATCTTGTCATTGATATATCTGTCATATGACATATAATATCTGCACTCAATGGGTTATTCACATCCTCCTAGTGCTTGTATAGTAACACTATAGTCTTATTCAGAAGTTTCGCTAACATACGTTGAGTTACCGCAAAGTTTAATTACTTAATACTTTAATATTAAGCTAAATCTGTTTGAATTGTTTTCTCATTTTATAAGCTAACTTATTTTTTGAAACTTTCTGAATTTAGCAATCTTCTACCATACTTTGTTAGAACACTTCACCAGTTTAATTGAGCTAAATTTTATTTTTACTCAAACCAGCTTTTATGATTTTTCTGGTAAAATTTATATCTTCAAAAAAATTATCGATTTGTTCAGCCTTGTTATGATTATGAGGTGAATATAATAAATATAGTTGTGTTCAAAATTGGTTGTTCACAATTTATTGATTACTTGAATATAAATTTTATATCTGAAATCTCTGCTAATGTAGTCGAGTCAAGTGAGGATTATTTTTTTATCTTAATATGTAACTAAATATTCTGGTTAGAAAATTGCAACCATTTTATCTATATATAAAGGTGCTATTTTTGAACTTTGAGTAATTTAATCTTATATGTCATGGATAAATGAATATTTAAGAATCTTCGAAATAAAATTCTATACAAACGAATCACATTAAAGATCAGATTTTATTCATTACTTGATGAATACGAGATTTTATACTCTCTCATTAATTTTGACTTAAAGTTACTCAAAAAAATTGAAGGAACTTTCCAATTCAATTTGTACAACTTCTTTGACAAGAATTCAAGCTTACAGTAAAACTCTTGTGTTAGAAATACTTTTGAGTGAAATGTAGATTCTCATTTTAAATCGTCCAATTTGAAATCAAACTTAATATCAGCTTTAAAGTTCACGATTACTTCAACTATTAAATTGTTTAATTTATTTAGTGACCAATCATATGACTTACAATATCTGTATTTATTGCAATATTTATACCTTCCTATCGTGTTTATTTAAGTTCTGACACGTTTTTTATTTAATGTTTTATCAGATAAGAGTACAGTTTAATAGTAAAGTGAAAAAATTACAAAATTTATTAACTCCAAAATTTGCTTTAATTCGTAAATTCTGAGAATCTAATACCAAGATTACATTGTCTTTGATACCTGAACAAGTTTTAAACTTAAATTTTGATGAATCATCTATAAGTTCGATAGTTTCAAGTTGGGCAATTTAATGTTTATAGAATTTACAGAATAATATTATGATAGCTTTACTTTCTCTTTAATACCAGTGTCACATTTAGAGTGATCGTAATAGAGAATGTGAAATTTGTTTAAAGCGATTCAACTAATATCTATCTTATATAAGATTGAGTTCTCGAATTGCAAGTAATCAGTTTTGAGATGGAAGCGTTAAATAAAGATTATTCGATAAGTGCATCTATAATTTTTTCTTAGCCTGAACTAAATGGCTATGAATATTTGCTTATTACATTCGGTGTTTACTTACTAAGAAAATGACCATCTTTCGCATTAGATTTATCATCAAATTTGTCTCACGTTATACTTGGAGGCTAATGAATAACAATTGAGTGGTATGCAAACACTCGAAATAGACAAGTAATCAAATTTTTTTGCTTAAAGCCCATTTGATTTATCATATTATAATAATTGTATTGATCCAAAACAACTGAATATATGGAAAAGGGTTAAGATATTAAAACCTTGTTGCTTTATCTTTAAACAAACAAGAAAACTCGAGAATATTCTCGTTTAGTTTAATTGAGCAAATAATCAATATAAATAATCAAATTGTATGCAAAGATCATTTTCGGGCTTTGTTCGCGTTGTTCATTAAGTTGAGCATTACCTTTATTACTTTTTCGCTCTTCAAACAAAACTATCTCACAATGAATAATAGATTAATCAAAATCAGTACTTTAGATTAGTTGATAAGCAGAATTGTAGCCACTATTTTAGTCTGAGGTGAGCTGAAAATCTGAAATTCTTTGATTTGATGAGGCAAGCGTTGAAGTTTAAAAAGCTGAACAGTTTAAATTCATTAGATAATTTACTAAAACTTTCATCTCTCCAGAATTATTTAGATTAAAATTAACATTGTAGAAATAAGACCGAATGTCAATTAAAAATTACAATATAGTCAGAAATGCATTGACTACTTTGCGAAAATCCAGATTTCACTGTTTGCAGGTATGAAAAATCAGTGACACTGTTCTGCTTCTAATCGACACTTGCGAATCCCTACAAAGGTAGATAATATTTTTTCAAATGTTAAAAGCTCTCATAGAGTTATTGAGTATGAGACGCAAACATTTTTTATCATTTATGTAAACAATTACTTTCATGTGTTGAATTATTTTCATCTTCAATCTTGAAAGCTAATATCTTTAAAATGATAAATGAAGAATTGTTGGTATTTTATCATGAATTATATTGATTTGAAATGATGAAGAATAATCAATAGTTATCTCAAATGAAATATATTTACGATTGAATTTTGTTCATAGTGTTAGAATGTTGCTAAGAATCAATCAATGAATCAAGAATGACAATTTTTATGCTAAAATATTATTACGAATTTTGTTGATTATAAACTTCATACTATCTAATATTATTCAATCAGAAGTTTTAACCCTTAAATAATCATCTTTCCTATTGAAGTCAGATGAGTACGTGTACTTTGAGTTCTTGTTCGATCTGATAGTGATGTTTAAGGTTTGAGTAGCTGAGCCCTTCACTTCTGTCCATAAACCCAATTCAATTAGACCTGTTTTAGATACCTGTTTTGATATCCCAAAATAAATCCTATAATCGCCCTTATTACTAATTCATCAGGCACTCTCAATGAAAATATCTGCCTGATTTCTAGTTAAATCAGATAGTAATCTTATGTTACAACAACTATTTGTGCATGATGCTAATTTTATAAGTTCTAATCTCGAATTATTCATTTTGTCTGATTGGTAACCACAAAAAATTGTGTTTAAATATTAGATTATTTAATATTTGGCAGATTCTGAAAATTGAGCAGTAACTAGCAATACAAGTGATCTGACAATAATTAAATACTACTTTCATTTTATATAAACTTATTTTTTATCGATGATTCTTAGTGATAAAATTTCGAAATAAGATTCTTAATTGTAGAAATTATTATTCGTAATTTTTATCAATGTAACAAGAAGAAAAGGCTTTCAAATGCATTTTGAGTTATTTTATTAGCCAACGCCCAATATTCAACGATATTGCTATCAATTGCACATTCTTTTAAAAGTAGTGAATAAACAAGATATCAAATTTGACTCTTAAGAGCTTAACACACAATGATACTTTCATATACATGTAACTTGAATTGAGCCGTTTTGATAGAGAACTTTGTTGGTGTTTTGTTTGAGATTCTGAACTGAATAAATGCAAAAAATTAAGAGCTCACTATTATACCGTATATACAAGGATTGATTTACAAAAATAATTGACTTGAAAAGATCAACATTTCAAACAGAAACTATTAGCTATGAATTAACCGATTTTACACACTTTCAAATTTGAGTACCTGCATAAAACTAGTTGAACACAATTTTTCAGTCTGGTTGAGTTTTGGTTTTTAAAAGCTTAAACAACGCACAGGTTTACACTTGAATGATTTGATTGATAATGTTTAAACCATCATTGATTGTTTACGAATACGATTGTTAAGTGAATACGAGTTTTGGTAAAGCACAGATTGAGCTCACAATCTCTTGGTCTGCTTAATAAACAGAATTCATTTGGTTTCGAGATTCGAACTATATCTGAGATATCTTTGATCATGTTAGATAACTCGTTACTAAAGTATGATAAAAACTTTAGTAAACGATCAATTAACACAATTTTCAAGATATTGAATTTGCTGTCTATACGCTATATGATCAAATCATTCTAGTTATCAGAGTTGAAGACGATATAAATTTAACTCTAAACTCCACTTTGTTTAGTTGCGATATCAAGTCTCTTAATAAAAAATCTTTAAGTCTATCATTCTTGAGAATAAAACTCAACGGTTATAGCAATCTTTTATTCAGAACGGAGACCTATGAATATTCAACAATACCTTTAACAATATTAGCGATAATTATTACTATAAATATAATATTTCGTTGTACTTGTATTACATTTTTGTTTCGTAATGATTACTATCATGTGAAGAAAGTATTCGAAGAACTGATTGGACAATCGAAGTATAAAAGAACTTTACAAATCAATACTAATAAGTTTGATATTCACTTGGGTCTTTAATCACAGTTTAAACTAATTCTAATGTTAATTCATTACAACATTCTAAGACAAAATTTATCGATATTAAATTTAGAATTATTTAGAAAACTATACTTATTTTCACATATAGATAAATGCTATTTTTGAACATAAAGTAATCTAATCTTACTGCATATCACATGAATAAATCAATACTTAAAGAATTTGTCGAAATTATAAAGAAGCAGATGACTTCACATTTCATTAGTTATTTTTAAAAACTATAAAATCCTACGCATTCTCACAAACTCAAATAAAACAATTGAAAAAGATTTCCCATTTATTTCATGGAACTTCATTTAATTGAAATAAATCAAGCTTAGGATAACAATTCTTACTTTGTGTTAAAAATAGTTTAAAACAATATATTCAGTTTCTTGAAATTCTACTGAGATCAAACTTCATAACCTGGTTAAAACCTGTAACATCTGAGTGAAAGTCTCAACTTTTAAAGATATTTTTATTGAAATATCAAGCATGATGTACATTATTCATATTTATTGAAGTTTACACTTTTCTTGTGATTATATCTCAGTTTGCTCATTTTCTTCATTTGTTACATGCTTATCACATCTAAACGATTTATAACTTGGAAGCAAAATACGAGCTCTAAAGATTTTTGAATATTCAAAATTAGCTTTGACTCGGAGATTGAGAGATTATTTCTTTATAGCCAAACTATTTTATGACAAAAAATTGAGTGCTTAAACTTTGTCGAATCAGTAATATGCTTGAAATCTACCTCAAGTTAGTCAATCATATTTTTATGTATCTTATTAAATATATAGAATATTCTGTATAGTGATTTTGCTTTCTCATTCGTTTTCAATGTCGCGATTTATAGTGATTGCAAGATTTAGAGCATGAAATTAGAGTGATTCAATTTTTAGTTGTCATTCTAAATGAAATTAGATGAACAATTCTGTCATAACTTTCTATTAGGAAGATTTAAACTCCGATCATTCTAACACGAAACCTGAGAATAAGAAAATAACAAATGATCAATTTTAAAGTGAAACCATTAGAGATTGTTTAATTCTTGTAACTCCTGCATAGCCTGAACTAAATAACTATCTGTTTTGATAAAAAATTGCATTTATTTAACTAGCAATACAAGTGATCTGACATAATTGAACACTACTTTCATTTTTTATACTTCTTATCGATGATTCTTAGTGATCAAATTTTGAAATAAAATTCTTAATCGTAGAAGCTATTACTCGTCATTTTTTTCAATGTGACTTAAGCAGAAAAAGCTTTCAAATGCATTTTCAGTTATTAGCCAACGCCCAATGTTCAACAATATTGCGATCAATTGCACATTCTTTTAAAAGTAGTGAATAAACAAGATATCAAATTTGACTCTTAAGAGCTGTTAACACATAATGATACTTTCATATACATGTAACTTCAATTGAGCTGTTTTGATAGAGAGCTTTGTTTGAGATTGTCAACTGAATAAATGTAAAAAATTAAGATCTCACTATTATACCGTACATTTCAGGATTGATTTGCAAAATAATTCACTTGATCAATATTGAAAACAGAAACCATTAGCAATAGATTCTGCACACTTTCAAATTTGAGTACCTGCAAAAACTAGTTGAACAGAATCTTTCAGTCTGGTTGAGTTTGGTTTATAAAAGCTTAAACAACGCACTGGTTTGCATTTGAATGGTTTGGTTGAAAAAGTTTAAGCTATCATTGATCTTGTGGCATATGTATTATGGCAAATTGCTGACAATTATAAAACAAAAAACTATTCTCTTCAATAATGCATGTATTTTTTCATAGACAAGTTAATACGAGTTTTGGTAAAGCACAGATTGAGCTCACAATCTCTTGGTCTGCTTAATAAACAGAATTCATTTGGTTTCCAGATTCGAACTATATCTGAGATCATTTCTTTGATCATGTTAGATGACTTGTTACCGATGTATGATAAAAACTTTCGAAACTTTAATAAGCGAACAATTAACACAATTTTTAACATTGAATTTGATGTCCATATGTTTTATGATCGAAATCATTGTAATTATGAGAATCGAAGACGCTATTCACTCTAAGCTCCTCTGTTTAGTTGCGATATCAAGTGTCTTAAGACAAAATCTTCAATTCTATCATGCTTGATAGTAATACTCGACTGTTATAGCAATTTTTTATTCAGAACGGAGTCCTATGATTATTCAACAATATCTTTAACAATATTAGCGATAATTATTACTATAAATATAATAGTTCGTAATACATGTATTACATGTTTCGTAATTACTATCACGTGAAGAAAGTATACGAAGAACCGATTGGACATTAGAAGTATAAAAGAACTTTACAAATCTATACTCATAAGTTTGATATTCACCTGTATGTTCATTGATTTTTTAACGAATTCTAATGTTAATTCATTACAACATTGTTGGACAAATTGATCGATATTAAATATTCAATCAATTTTTAATAAACAGCTAAAGAGACGGATGGAATACCAACTGTTTATGTGACTGATTGAACTCATCAAATAGTTGCTCATTTCATTCATGTGAAAAAATCAATGAATGTGTGTATTTATCAAGTACTTCATCAAAGCAGACAATTATATTCTTCATACTCTATCCTTATGTGTAGGCTTGTTAATTGTTTTGAAATTTGATGCATTGTTAACACTTTCTGTTTAGTTATTGTGTTTTATTCTTACTATGTCTCACTTGAATTGATTTGAGCTAAAGCTAGTTTTAACTAAAACAACCAAAATTGTGATGAACAATTGGGGGATATCTTTCTAATGATATGATGAATGTTCGTTGGGTTGTTCTACAACAATGAGTGATGAGTTTAAGAATATTTCTGTAATTCAAATATAAAATTGGAATTTAGCTAAAGAATGCTTTGATTCTATTCTGATTTTATTGTCAAATGTATATTTTTAAGAAATTTTTTGCAAATTGAGCTTTTGTTTATTTTTTACTCAAATTAAAATTTATCAGAGAATAAGATTATTTACGATATGATAGTAAGATTTATTTTAATTGTGAGTTGACGCAAAATTATTTGAATTAAGTACAAAATCATTGAACTACAAAAACACATAAAGAATTATATTCAATATTCTATCATTTCATTTTGAATCTTGAAAAACATTTATAACTAGTTTGAAGTGTTAATAAAGAATTGTCTGATTCTATCAAGAATTATACATTTCAAGTAATGAAGCTAATTTCATCAACAGTATTTTAAATGAAATATATTCGGCTTAAATTTCATTCATAGTGTTAGATTGTTGCTTAAATTCAATCACGAAGAGTGGTAGATTTTATGCTAAAGTACTCTTATCATTAATCATAAATTGCCTTGATTGACTATCACTCTATATTGGTGTATTATGAGCTATAGCCTTTAAAAAGTCGTCTTTTCCATTAAAGTCAGACTATCACTAGTACTTTAAACGTTTGTTCGTCCCCACAGTGATGTTTAATATTTAAACCCAACCTGTCATTTTTGTTCCTAAACCTCACGCGATTCGATCCGTTACAGACACTGTCCCACAAATTACACCTAAGTGTTACTGATGTTTCAATCGTTCGCTATGAAACTGTCTGGCTGATTTCTAGATAAATAAGATAGCAAAGTTATATTTCAAAAGCTTTATTTTCGTTCACTGGTAGTTTAACTATAAATTTTAATGCTGAATTATATTCAATTTCTTTCGAGTAATTTTACAATAATTGTGCAGATTATTCCTGAAAATCAAACATTAGGAACGTGATTCATATAGAAGACTAATATGGAAGAATACAATTGAATTGACTATTATTCTTCACAACAATCTACATTAATTTCAATAGATTAAGGACTAAATACGTCAAATTAGACTGAGTTATATTGAAAAATAATTGATAAAAATCTCTATGTATGATTCTACATGAGGCTATGAATATTTTCAATATCGCTTGTAGTAATGCAAATTATCTTACAATAACTGACAATGCGTTTGTTGTCTGTATTGATTATTGACGATTCTTAATGATAAATAGTTCGAAATCAGGTTCTTAATCGTTCACATTATTATTCATAACTTTTCCTCAACGTGAATAAAGCAATAACGGTTGAAAATACATTTTCAGATGGTTTTCATGTGAACGCCTGATATTCGACAGTATTAATATCAATTCCCTGAACTTTTAAGCCTCTGACAAATGAATCTAGATATCAAATTTTACTTTTGAAAGAAAGCCTTTAACACACAAAAAGTTACTTTCACATACATATAACGAATTGATTTTGATAATGAACGTTTATTCACTAAGTTCATTCGAGATGACGAGATGAATAAATGTCCAAGTAAATCATTTTAAGTAAACCAGGATGTGTATAAAAATTGACTTGAGAATAATCAATATTGTTAACGGAAACTTAATAGCCACTCATCAAACAAATTTTGTGTATTCTTTCAAATTTGAGTACCTATATAAAACTAGTTAAATAGGTCTTTCATCTACAATCATTTTTCACAGTATACTTGAGTTTTAATGTTCAAGGGTTTGAAGAACACGTCGTTATACAGTTAAGCCATTTGAATGAGAATGCTTAAACCTTTATTAACTGTGTAGAATATAGCTTATGGCGGATTCCTGGCAATTCTGAAGACAAAATCTTTTCTCTTTAATAATGAATATGTTTATGTCGAAATTTAATTGTGAGTAAACAAGTAAAGGGAGAAATGCACTGTGATTACTTTTACCGAAACTCAGATTTCACTTTAAGGGTCTACAAGTTTGAAAAATCTATGACAACGCGCTCAGCCCGTGCTACTCCACTTCTGATCAACACTCCCGAATCTGTCCAATTGTAAATCATATTTTTGTCGCTGTCAGAAGCTATCATAGAGTCGTTGAATATGAGATGCAAAATGCTTTGTCATTTACAGACAAGTATTTCCAAGTGAGTTATTTTTATCAATCTGGAAAAATATTAATAACTAGTTTGAAAAGTGTTAGTCAACTTCTGTCTCAATTTGTTCATCACTTTATAAATCGATGTGTTTGCTACACTTATATCTTTTGGTGAAAGTAGCCCGAAATCATTTCAGATACTTTGAGATATGATGCCTGAGTTATTTGAGTAACACCAACTATTGATCGATTGGTAAACTCCAGATTCGTAAATTGACAGAATATTGAATTCATACGTCATAAGAATAATCTCCAAAATCATATCGGGAATTTCACTAGATGGCAGCAAAGATACAACCATTGCAGATGATAATATCCAAAAGCTGTACAAATAAGTTATCTTGTAACTGATGACCGTTTCTAGTGGCAACAGTTCTTTGTACCAAATCATTTTCGAGTCTAACTTGCTTTGATTAGAGCTATGAGAATCTACTCTTAAGATCACACTATTTTTCATGATGTGAACTGAAATTTACGAATCATTTATAAGTCTAAATCTAGCTTCAAATTAGCCAACCATAATTGTGTTAACTAATTATATAGTTATATATTAGTTAATATATAGGATATTCTGTATAAAGACTGCTTTCTCTTTCATAATCAATTTCGCGATTTACAGTCATTAAAATAGTTGAAGAGTATGAAAATTGCTCGTGATAATCCAATTTCTAATTTGTGTTATTCCATATGAAATTAGATGAATACTTCAATTCTTTCAAAGCTTCCATTAGTATAACAACGACTATGATTCTGATCATTGTAATTCAAAACCAGAGAATGCGAAAGCCACTCAACAAACGGTCAATTTAAATATGAAAGCATTAAACAAAGATTATTCGACATTCGCCTGTAATTCCTGCATGATCTGAACTAAATAACTTTTAATACCTGTTTAGTCAACATGAATTTACATTTGATGTTAAGACTTTCCAAGAAATTGATTATATTTCACATGAAAGTTGTCAATATTTGCCTTGCACAATGCTTGTAAAGCAGTAATGACTTAAAATAGACAATCAAGTGATAGAATTACTTCCATTTAGCATTGGGGTTACCACTAATGGGTTCCAATCCATTAATGTTGAGACAACCCATACTTTCACAGAACTTGCAATTTTCTTGATAAACTATATGTTCTTTTCTAGAACACATGTCTTAAAACTTTGGTAGCATAGTCCGACCAGATCACAATTTCTTGTTTAATAGGTAACTTAATATGCTTTTAGTTGGAAATTTAAACCTATTTTTATCTATACTCAAGTGTTATCTTTGGAAATATAGTAATCTAATCTTACTGAATACGACGTTGACGTTGATAGATAGATATTTAGCTTAAGAATTTGCCAAAATTATAAAGCAGATGGCTCCTATAATCAGACTGCTCAATTAATTAATATGACATTATATCCAACGCATTCTCACCAACTCGTATAAAATAATTGAAGAACCTTTCCATTTGTCTCGTTAAATTTCTTCGCTTAATTGAAAAGATTCAAGTTCACGATACAAATTCTTATTTTCTGTGTTAGAAAATAGTTTTACGCATAATATATTTAGTTTCTTGAAGTGTTCGAAATCTAATATAATATCCTGTTCAAAGCCCAACTTTTAAATGAAACATCTCAGATTTTAAGATTGATTTTATTGCTGAAGCATCAAATATATCATGTGAAATGTCTATATTGATTGAAATATTCGCTTGTTAGTGCTTGAATTTCAGTATTGATAATTTTATCATCTATTACATGTTTATCACATGTAAAGAATTTACATTTTCAAAGCAAAGTAAAAGCTCCGCAAATTTTCAACATTCAAATTAGCTTTTACTCGAAGATTTTAAGAACTCATTCTATCATAATCACACTGTCTTTTATGACATGGATTAAAGTTTGAACTTGAACTTTGTTGAATAATTCATATGTACGATGTTTGCTTCAAGTTAGTCTATCATATCTTTATATATGTAATTTAGTATATGAAATATTCTGCATAATCGGCTTGCTTTATCATTCATACTCAATATTGCGATTTGTACTCATTGCAAGAGTATGAAAATTACCCAGAGCGATTGAACTTTTAATATTTGTCATTCTATATGAAATTAGATGAATGCTTCAGTTCTGTCATAGCTTTCTATTAGCACAATGTAAACTCTGATCATTTTAATACTAAACCTGAGAACGCAAAAGCAACTCGACAAATGATCAATTTTAAGATGAAAGCATTAAACAAACATTATTCGATTCCTTTAACTCGTGCATAGCGTGAACTATCAATATCTGTTTTGATTAAAACAAATTAATTTAACACTTCCTAAGTTATTGAGCATAAGATTTGCCTTACACAATTGTTGAAGACTAGAAATGCCTCAAAATACATAAACAAGTGGTAGATGTTTCATTTTATGTCATAGTTTTATTTCTTACATTGTCCTAATATAAATGCACAAATCCATAACAAGCGACTTTATGCAAAAGACTAAACCGATTGAATCTATTACTCTATCTTCGAACTTAGATATAAGGAAACTCAAGGTTTTTCTCATTTACTTTGATCGAATAAAAGGTTATATAACGAAATCAATCGGCATAAAAGACCATTTGCAGGCTTTGCTCATGTCATTCAGTATATCGAGCATTACTTTTATTACTTTTGCATTCTTCAAACAAAACTATATTTCACAGTTACAGACTAACAAAATCAGTACTTATTTTAGATTAGTTGACAACCGCACTTCAACAGCTGTTTTGAGTCTGAAAGCGACTCAAAGCGTCAAATTAAACGCCGATCTGATTAAGCAAATATCTAAGATAAATACTGAGGCTTAAATTTCAATTTTGGAATTTTGAAAAATTTGATCTTACTCTATATTTTGAGGTTGAATGCCTACAAGATCGTTTGAATAGATCAAGATAATTATTTTGAAAGTCAATTTGTAACTAAAAATGATAAATTCAGAAATGTAAGATGATTACTTTTCCGAGAATATCAACATCACAATAAGGACCTGCAAGATAGAAACACCCGCGACTCAGCCCGTCCAGCCTGTTCTCGATTTCTGATCATAAAGTCTGAAGCCACACAACTTGTAAATGATAATTTTCTAAGATTAATCACCAATTTGTTGAGTAAGTGATGCAACTTTTATCGTTCGTATAATCAATTGTTTTAAATGCACTACCATTTTCATTTTTAATCTGGAAAACATTGAAAACTAGTTCAAAGTGTTAGTATATGAGAATTTTCTATGATTATCAAGAATTATTCTGATTTCAAATAACGAAGCATAATTTCATCAACAGTTATCTTAAACGGAATATATTTCCGCTTAAATTTCATTCATGGCGTTAGATTGTTACTAAAAATGAATCATAGAGAATGGTTAATTTTATGCTAAAGTACATTTATCATTAATGATAAATTACCTTGATCATAAGTATCACTCTATATATTGGACTATTATAAGCGATAGCCTTTAAAATGGAATAAAAGCACATCTTTCCATTAGAGTCAAACTAGTACTAGCCCTTTGAGCGTTTGTTCGTTCCGACAGCGATGTTCAATATTTGAGCCCAACCCGTCATTTTTTCTAAACCTGACTCAATTCGACACGTTACAGATACTGTTCCAAAAATAAATCTTGTAATTACTCTTCATAAACGTGCCAGAATTCACAATCGTGTAGACGGTACTTTTTCAAGAATTAAAGGCTCTAATGCAATTATTGAATATAAGATACAAAATTCTTTTGTCATTCACGAACCATTATTTTTAAAAGCACTATCATTCTCATGTCCGGTCTTGAAAAACATTGATATCTATTTTAAATGGTGGTAATAAATGAATATTTTTGGCATTTTATCAAGGATTATACTGACTTCAAATACCCAAGCATAGTTTCATCAACCGTCATATTAAATGGAACATTCTCTCTTAAATTTCATACAAAGTATATGATTCTTGTTAAAAGAAATTTCTCTAGTAATGAATTATCTTGATTATAAACATTACTCTATATATTGTCGTATTATGTACTCTAGCCTTAAAATGGAATAAAAGGTCATCTTTATACTGAAGCCAGACCAAAACTAGGCCTTTGACTGTTTGTTCGTTCCGGTAGCGAAGTTCAATGCTCCAGTCCAACTCGTCATTTTTGTTCCCAAAACCAATCCAACTTGTTCGTTATAAACACAGTTTACTATTCTAAAAATAACTCCTATAATTGCACTAGGTTTAAAACGTATTAAGTTTTCTCTATGAAACTGCTTGATTTGCAGTTAAATGAGATAGCAAATATATATTCTAACTCTATTTTCTCACTAACGAACTAACTTTCGAATTTTTAATATTAACATATATTTTATCATTTTGGTGATTTAACAAAACATTGATCAATCAGATTATTTCTCAAGACTTAACACTAACACTACGAGTGATCCGTCCATAACACTCCTTGTTTTCTGAATTTTCTACTAGCGTTTCTTAATGATAAATGTTTCGAAATCACCGTCTTAATTGATCATATTATTCATGTTTTATCAATATGAATGTGGCCAAAATGGTTTTGAAATACGTTTCTATTGGTTTTCTAGTGAACGCCCTATATCTAATCGTGTTGATATCAATTTCCTAAGCTTTTAAGGCTCTGATAAATAAATCTAGATATCAAATTTTACTTTCAAAAGAAACCTTTTAACACACTAAAGGATACTTCCATATGCATATAACTCGAATTGAGTTTTTTATAACAAACTTGCTCGTTGAGGTCGTTGAAGATGAAGTGAAAAATGCAAAACATGAATACCACTATATATGTACCAGAATTGGTGTATAAAAATAATTGACTTGAAAATAATCAACATCGTTAACGGAAACTTGATAACTACACACCAAACAGGTTCTGCGCAGTCTTTTGAATTTAAATACCTATAAAAGACTAGTTAGATTTTTCATTTATATCCCATTTTTCACAATGATTGATGTTTCAAGAGTTTAAAAAGCATGTTACTTTACATCTGAGCGATTTGAGTGAAAATGTTTAAATCATTATTGATAATGTAGGTTTGCCCTATGGCGAATTCTTAAAGTTCTTCAAGGGCAAACTTTTCTCTTTCTTGCATTGCATATATTTGTGCTGAAATTTATTTTTAGATAAATGGATACGAATTCTGATAGAGCTCAGACTAAGTATATCAAACTTTTTAAACTTTTAAATTACCATAGTTTTTAATTGAATTCCAGATTTGAAATCTACCTGAGTGACTCTGTGATCATGTTAAACAACTTGTTACTAATATATGGCCTAAAAAACTTTGATAAACGAATAGTTAATTGGATTTTCTCAATGTTAACTTTACTGCCCATATGTTTTATGATAATAAAATTCACACTAATTATTAGAATCGAAGACGCTATTAGTTTAACTCTAATTAAAGTTCTGCTTTGCTTTACTGCGATATTAAGTTTCATGTCTTATATGTATATCAGGATGAAATTTCCGATGATATCAAGCTTGAGAATAAAACTCGACAGTTATACCAATTATTTATTCAGAACCAAGTCCTATGAATATTCAACATCATGTTCAACAATACTAGCGGTAATTGTTATGATAAGTGTAACAGTTTTTACATTTCTGTTTCTTGATTATTACTATCATGTGAAGAAAGTATTCGAAGGACCGATCGAACACCTGAAGTATAAAAAGATTTTACAAACCAATGACTTAAGTCTGATATTCAACTGTACCTTTAATTTTGGCTGGAAAATAACTCTACAGTTAATTCATTATGACATTTATAGAAAATATTTATCGATATTAAAATTGTTTAATAAACAACTTAAGAGACGAGTAGGAATGCCAACTGTTAATGTTATCGATTCAACTCATCGAACAGTTCTCGATTTCATCCATATTAAGAATAATATCAATAAAAATGTGTATTATATTAAGTATTTCATTAAAATAGATATAATTACATTCTTCATACTCTATCTATCCTTATGTATAGATTCATTAATTATCTTAAATTTTTACTCATTACTAATACTTTTCTGTTTAATTTTTTTATTTTATTCTTATCATGTTTTTCTTCAATCGATTTCGGCTCAAGTTAAGTTTAATGAAAACTTAACCAAAACTCTGATCAACAATTGGGGCGATATTATTACTAATGATATGACAAAAGTCCATTGGATTATTCTAAAAAGAACGAGTGATCACTTTGAAAATGTTTCTGTAGTTCATGTATAAAACTGGAATACTAGTTGAAGAATACTTTGATTCTATTATGTTCAATGTATATTTTCAGAAATATTTTGCAAACTATAAAAGGATTTTTCTGTATTCCTATTCATTGTTCATATAAAAACGTCAAAAATAAAAGTATTTACAACATAAGTATTAGACTTGCTTTAAACATGAATTTACACTAATCTATTTTGATTTAAATACAAAATCATATTGAATCACAATTCGTGCTAAAAATCATTCTTTAGGTACAAGTTAAAAGTGCTGAGGCTTACCTAATTTTATCTGCCTTATGTTCGATAAGTGAACTGGACACAGATTTTACGCAAACTGCGAACTTTGTTTATAAAATGAAAAATTATACAAAGTTTATAATGTTTGAGTTGAATGTAAAGTTGAAACTACTTTGATAGCTCACTTTTGTCCGAGTTTGGCAAGTTGACTGTTGGAATTTCTTTACTTTTTTATATGGTGCGCCAGTTACTTATGAAATGTTTCTAGAAATAGCTATTGTTGGTCACTAAATGACTAATAAATAAGGCGCATTTAATATCTAGGATTACATTTTTGTATTGTTCGGCGCTTTCACGAGGCAGCTATTTCAATGTTGAAACTTTTGCAATTTGTCTTAGACATTATTTTCGAGTTCTAAACTTATTTCATTAATGTTTTCATTATTTTACTCATGAGTCGAAAGGAAAATGAGGCTTATGCCAAAAAATTGTGCAATTCTATAAAATCAATGAAGGATTGGGTAATCGCGTAGTAAAAAGATCATTTGTTGGTATTTTATGGCCGAAGGCACTCACAGGCAATACTAACAATTATAAACCGTTTTAATGGAAGAGGAAATATTGAATATTTGATAGTGGCAGAAAACCAATTGATCGAGCTATTGATCAGTCTGGAAATGTGAGCGAACTTCACATTTCTGAGCAAACTATTACTGGTGATACGCATCTAAATGAGTGTTTGATTAAAAGATCATTTATTCACAAACACCACAATTTCAATGATATTCTGTTTTGACCAGATTTAGCGACAGTGCCTTGTCATCGAGGTGTACAGTCGTGGCCTCATTCGCAAAAAATGATTTTGTTGAAATTTAGTTATCGCCCAATGTGCCACAGGTGTGGCTTATTGAGCGATATTGGGTCTAATGTTTGAAAGAATATGTCAAACGAAAAGTTCAACCAAAAAAATTGGTCGGTTTCAAGCTTATATGGCAAATTTTCTGTTAGTCAAAAATTTGCACAAACTATAATGAATACTTAAAGGTTAAAATCGCGCGCGATAGGCTACGCAGATGTCTTTGCCCCATTCAATTTGACAAAATAATTTTTAATATCTGTATAATATGACTAACTTTCTGCATTGATATCTTAACTACTTTGAATTTTATATAATAAATCTAAATATAACCCTAGATATTAGATGTGCCTTAATTCAGAACATATTGGCGGTGTTTTCATAGATTTAAATTTCTATTTCTAGAAAGTCCCGCTAAAATTTAGCCTAACAAGTCACAAGTATTCGTAATCTATAACTGAAGTTATAGGACAAAGAAAGAGAAAGTTGAAATATAACTATTCCGTGAGATCAAAATCAAGGATTTGCTTCTGGCCTGTCCGCTGTTTGAAGAAATAAGGTTAAAACATAAATTTATGAAGTTGACAAAGCCAATATTAAACTCAGTTTATGCTGTTTCGTTGCTAATAAAAAGGGGAATTGAGCGTATACATATTAGCGTAATATAAAATATTGGTTTTAGTTAACTAACTCAGCATAATCTAACATTGTAACAGGCCACTACTATTTAGTTAGGTCGCTCGCTCACTTAACGAAACAAATCTCTACAAATAATCTATTTTCATTATTTGACCTTGAATGACCTTGAAAACGGTTTTTGCAATTATATCTCCATAAATTAAATTTAAAGCTTAATGAATTTGATAAAGGTGCAAAACCCGTTTTCAAGGTCATTCAAATGAAAATGATTAAGAGATTTGTTTCGTCAAGTGAGCGAGCGACCTAACTAAACAGTAGTGGCCTGTTACAATGTTAGATTATGCTGAGTTAGTTAACTAAAACCAATATTTTATATTACGCTAATATATGTTAGTCGCTATTGTTCAGAAGCTTTACGTCATCTTTTCTTGATTGGTCTGGAATTTCATGTTTATTCCGATTAGATCAAGTTCAGATTTCGCTGTTTTCCCTGCTCAGAAAATGTACCTTCTCTAGGGAACACATTTTTGGAACATTTGTAGATTACAGGCTAGTTTTGCTTGAATATATCATGAGTGCTTTTACCTATAATGATGTACATAGTACAGTTGAAATCGTCTCGTCAAGTTGAATCGAAAGATGCTGAGACCATTTGTCTATGTCTACAGATAGCCGAGTTTTGTTATTTGACCTTGATGATCTCGGGATTGGTATCAACTTTCACACTTCGGGACGAGTTCAACAATATATGTATTATTTGAGTAAAATAGCTTTAGATTATTCCCAAGTTTGTCATCCTTGTGCCGTGGCTTAGTTGCTGTAGTCCTTCTCGTTAAGCGCTCCTAACAAGTTCCCCCAAATCCTAAATCAGAGTACAAACAGCTTTTTCTGCGGCCATACAACAGTTGGATGCTATTTACGAGGGTACGCATCGCTGATAACATAACAATAGAAGCTCCCGCTCCGAACCAAAGCATCACTCACGCAACAGTTCTTGGCTCGTGAGCCTGAGTTAAGAGTCACTCTAAGCGTCGCTCAATTCCCCTTTTTATTAGCAACGACACAACATAAACTGAGTTTAATATTTATGGTGGCCCAAATCCTCCATCACTTTCCACTTTTCATTTTCACTTTGCAAATCCTTTTGTACTGATAACATACGATATGATTCTAATATATTGAATCGTTACAGCTATAAAGCGAGTGCACCCCAATTCTTTAACACACAATTAATAACAGAATGTAAGTGATGACTATTTCAAACTCAATTGACCAACGGACGTCAGCCGATGGCCAATTTTACTTCAATCAACCTACGGAAGTATCCGATAGCCATTTTAAACTCAGATGGCCTACGGGAAACAATCGATGACCACTTTGGATTCAGATGACTTACGGGAAGTGGTCAGTGGCCATTTCCATATCAGATGATTTACGGAATGAAACCAATGGCCATTTTAAGCTCAGATGGCCTACGGAAAATAATCGATGATCATTTTTGATTCAGATGACCTACGGAGGGCAACCAATGGCTATTTTAGATTCATGTGACCTACGGGAAGTAATCGATAAGCAGTTTGGATTTAGATGTCCTAAGGGAAGTAATCGATGACTACTTTGAATTCAGATGACCTATGAAAAGTAGCCGATGATCATTTTAACTCAGATGACCCACGGGAAATAACTGATGGCCATTTCCATATCAGATGATCTACAGAAGGCAACCGATGGCCACTTTAGATTCAAGTGACTTACGGAAAGTAATCGGTGACCATTTTTAATTCATGTAACCTACGGGAAGTAACCGATGACTATTTCCACTTCAGATAAACTACGGAAGGTAGCTGATAACCTTTTTCAGATGACCTACAGGAAGTGACTGAAATTCCTGGATTCCATAAACTCAAACTTATATCATGATTTGAATGTGTAGAATCGTCGCCTCTATAAACGTTGCTGAGCGACGCTTAGAGCTGGCTGGTTGGGTTGGCTATTACTTTCTGGAGAAGCAGGAAAGCCATTACATACCTATGTATTTATTATTGGTATCACTTGACGAACAAGTCTCAAGCCGCCCACTTCCAACCAGGTCTAAGCTCCGCCCACAAAAAATTTGAGCCACGCCCACCAAAATTTCGTAAATTTTCCAAGTATACTGGTTAAGAATATGAAAACAGATTCTCGAAATTCCTTCTGGAGGTGGGGTTATGAGTATTCAAGTTTTCCTTATTTTGCTCATAAAATGCTATTTGAAATATGTCGTCATTCTGGTTGGTGTTTCTGATACTGAAATAAATGGAATGAAGATGATTAATAACGTACCTTCAAAAATTTATGACCACTTTCTCAGACGAAATTTTAATAAAACAGTCGATAAAATTTCTTAAATTTTTAATCTTTATTTTATACACTCATCAAATCTTGAAAATTGTATTGTTGCAATAAATTTCAATAAAGAATTGAACTTTATGATTTACATGCATAAACTTGGTTAATTCTTTCTGATATATATAAAATAAATTTTAAAAATCGTGTGCAGCTATTTAGCCATTAAATATTTTATGAAATTTGTTGAATCATCGTTGAAACAATATTTGAAGTAGTATTTTATGAGCAAAATAAGGAAAACTTGAATACACATAACTCCGCCCCAGAAGGAAAATTTATCCGAATCATTAAATAAACTTCAAAATGATGTAACTTTCAATTTACATAAAATACATATTTTAACGAAATTTTTAAATACATACATATTCTTCAATTTTCTATCATTTTCACGTATTTAGTCACATTTGCCAAGATCAAAGTTCGCTTTTTAATTCACTTTAGGCAGAAAAAGTTCAAATTGGTATCATTTGTCATTGAATAAAATTACTTATCTTTAAAAATTTGCTATGAACTAATTCCCATGCCTGTCATATATGGAGCCGCATCAGTTACCAATTTGGCATCAGTACGCAAATGATACCAATTTGAACTTTTTCTGCCTAAAGTGAATTAAAAAGCGAACTTTGATCTTGGCAAATGTGACTAAATACGTGAAAATGATAGAAAATTGAAGAATATGTATGTATTTAAAAATTTCGTTAAAATATGTATTTTATGTAAATTGAAAGTTACATCATTTTGAAGTTTATTTAATGATTCGGATAGAATTTTTCCTTCTGGGGCGGAGTTATGTGTATTCAAGTTTTCCTTATTTTGCTCATAAAATACTACTTCAAATATTGTTTCAACGATGATTCAACAAATTTCATAAAATATTTAATGGCTAAATAGCTGCACACGATTTTTAAAATTTATTTTATATATATCAGAAAGAATTAACCAAGTTTATGCATGTAAATCATAAAGTTCAATTCTTTTATTGAAATTTATTGCAACAATACAATTTTCAAGATTTGATGAGTGTATAAAATAAAGATTAAAAATTTAAGAAATTTTATCGACTGTTTTATTAAAATTTCGTCTGAGAAAGTGGTCATAAATTTTTGAAGGTACGTTATTAATCATCTTCATTCCATTTATTTCAGTATCAGAAACACCAACCAGAATGACGACATATTTCAAATAGCATTTTATGAGCAAAATAAGGAAAACTTGAATACTCATAACCCCACCTCCAGAAGGAATTTCGAGAATCTGTTTTCATATTCTTAACCAGTATACTTGGAAAAATTTACGAAATTTTGGTGGGCGTGGCTCAAATTTTTTTGTGGGCGGAGCTTAGACCTGGTTGGAAGTGGGCGTGGCTTGAGACTTGTTCGTCAAGTGATACCAATAATAAATACATAGGTATGTAATGGCTTTCCTGCTTCTCCAGAAAGTAATAGCCAACCCAACCAGCCAGCTCTAAGCGTCGCTCAGCAACGTTTATAGAGGCGACGATTCTACACATTCAAATCATGATATAAGTTTGAGTTTATGGAATCCAGGAATTTCAGTCACTTCCTGTAGGTCATCTGAATTGAAAAAGGTTATCAGCTACCTTCCGTAGTTTATCTGAAGTGGAAATAGTCATCGGTTACTTCCCGTAGGTTACATGAATTAAAAATGGTCACCGATTACTTTCCGTAAGTCACTTGAATCTAAAGTGGCCATCGGTTGCCTTCTGTAGATCATCTGATATGGAAATGGCCATCAGTTATTTCCCGTGGGTCATCTGAGTTAAAATGATCATCGGCTACTTTTCATAGGTCATCTGAATTCAAAGTAGTCATCGATTACTTCCCTTAGGACATCTAAATCCAAACTGCTTATCGATTACTTCCCGTAGGTCACATGAATCTAAAATAGCCATTGGTTGCCCTCCGTAGGTCATCTGAATCAAAAATGATCATCGATTATTTTCCGTAGGCCATCTGAGCTTAAAATGGCCATTGGTTTCATTCCGTAAATCATCTGATATGGAAATGGCCACTGACCACTTCCCGTAAGTCATCTGAATCCAAAGTGGTCATCGATTGTTTCCCGTAGGCCATCTGAGTTTAAAATGGCTATCGGATACTTCCGTAGGTTGATTGAAGTAAAATTGGCCATCGGCTGACGTCCGTTGGTCAATTGAGTTTGAAATAGTCATCACTTACATTCTGTTATTAATTGTGTGTTAAAGAATTGGGGTGCACTCGCTTTATAGCTGTAACGATTCAATATATTAGAATCATATCGTATGTTATCAGTACAAAAGGATTTGCAAAGTGAAAATGAAAAGTGGAAAGTGATGGAGGATTTGGGCCACCATAAATATTAAACTCAGTTTATGTTGTGTCGTTGCTAATAAAAAGGGGAATTGAGCGACGCTTAGAGTGACTCTTAACTCAGGCTCACGAGCCAAGAACTGTTGCGTGAGTGATGCTTTGGTTCGGAGCGGGAGCTTCTATTGTTATGTTATCAGCGATGCGTACCCTCGTAAATAGCATCCAACTGTTGTATGGCCGCAGAAAAAGCTGTTTGTACTCTGATTTAGGATTTGGGGGAACTTGTTAGGAGCGCTTAACGAGAAGGACTACAGCAACTAAGCCACGGCACAAGGATGACAAACTTGGGAATAATCTAAAGCTATTTTACTCAAATAATACATATATTGTTGAACTCGTCCCGAAGTGTGAAAGTTGATACCAATCCCGAGATCATCAAGGTCAAATAACAAAACTCGGCTATCTGTAGACATAGACAAATGGTCTCAGCATCTTTCGATTCAACTTGACGAGACGATTTCAACTGTACTATGTACATCATTATAGGTAAAAGCACTCATGATATATTCAAGCAAAACTAGCCTGTAATCTACAAATGTTCCAAAAATGTGTTCCCTAGAGAAGGTACATTTTCTGAGCAGGGAAAACAGCGAAATCTGAACTTGATCTAATCGGAATAAACATGAAATTCCAGACCAATCAAGAAAAGATGACGTAAAGCTTCTGAACAATAGCGACTAACATATATTAGCGTAATATAAAATATTGGTTTTAGTTAACTAACTCAGCATAATCTAACATTGTAACAGGTACCGCTCGTTAACGAAACTCTACAATCTATTTTCATTATTTGACCTTGAATGACCTTGAAAACGGGTTTTGCACCTTTATCAAATTCATTAAGCTTTAAATTTAATTTATGGAGATATAATTGCAAAAACCGTTTTCAAGGTCATTCAAGGTCAAATAATGAAAATAGATTATTTGTAGAGATTTGTTTCGTTAAGTGAGCGAGCGACCTAACTAAATAGTAGTGGCCTGTTACAATGTTAGATTATGCTGAGTTAGTTAACTAAAACCAATATTTTATATTACGCTAATATGTATACGCTCAATTCCCCTTTTTATTAGCAACGAAACAGCATAAACTGAGTTTAATATTGGCTTTGTCAACTTCATAAATTTATGTTTTAACCTTATTTCTTCAAACAGCGGACAGGCCAGAAGCAAATCCTTGATTTTGATCTCACGGAATAGTTATATTTCAACTTTCTCTTTCTTTGTCCTATAACTTCAGTTATAGATTACGAATACTTGTGACTTGTTAGGCTAAATTTTAGCGGGACTTTCTAGAAATAGAAATTTAAATCTATGAAAACACCGCCAATATGTTCTGAATTAAGGCACATCTAATATCTAGGGTTATATTTAGATTTATTATATAAAATTCAAAGTAGTTAAGATATCAATGCAGAAAGTTAGTCATATTATACAGATATTAAAAATTATTTTGTCAAATTGAATGGGGCAAAGACATCTGCGTAGCCTATCGCGCGCGATTTTAACCTTTAAGTATTCATTATAGTTTGTGCAAATTTTTGACTAACAGAAAATTTGCCATATAAGCTTGAAACCGACCAATTTTTTTGGTTGAACTTTTCGTTTGACATATTCTTTCAAACATTAGACCCAATATCGCTCAATAAGCCACACCTGTGGCACATTGGGCGATAACTAAATTTCAACAAAATCATTTTTTGCGAATGAGGCCACGACTGTACACCTCGATGACAAGGCACTGTCGCTAAATCTGGTCAAAACAGAATATCATTGAAATTGTGGTGTTTGTGAATAAATGATCTTTTAATCAAACACTCATTTAGATGCGTATCACCAGTAATAGTTTGCTCAGAAATGTGAAGTTCGCTCACATTTCCAGACTGATCAATAGCTCGATCAATTGGTTTTCTGCCACTATCAAATATTCAATATTTCCTCTTCCATTAAAACGGTTTATAATTGTTAGTATTGCCTGTGAGTGCCTTCGGCCATAAAATACCAACAAATGATCTTTTTACTACGCGATTACCCAATCCTTCATTGATTTTATAGAATTGCACAATTTTTTGGCATAAGCCTCATTTTCCTTTCGACTCATGAGTAAAATAATGAAAACATTAATGAAATAAGTTTAGAACTCGAAAATAATGTCTAAGACAAATTGCAAAAGTTTCAACATTGAAATAGCTGCCTCGTGAAAGCGCCGAACAATACAAAAATGTAATCCTAGATATTAAATGCGCCTTATTTATTAGTCATTTAGTGACCAACAATAGCTATTTCTAGAAACATTTCATAAGTAACTGGCGCACCATATAAAAAAGTAAAGAAATTCCAACAGTCAACTTGCCAAACTCGGACAAAAGTGAGCTATCAAAGTAGTTTCAACTTTACATTCAACTCAAACATTATAAACTTTGTATAATTTTTCATTTTATAAACAAAGTTCGCAGTTTGCGTAAAATCTGTGTCCAGTTCACTTATCGAACATAAGGCAGATAAAATTAGGTAAGCCTCAGCACTTTTAACTTGTACCTAAAGAATGATTTTTAGCACGAATTGTGATTCAATATGATTTTGTATTTAAATCAAAATAGATTAGTGTAAATTCATGTTTAAAGCAAGTCTAATACTTATGTTGTAAATACTTTTATTTTTGACGTTTTTATATGAACAATGAATAGGAATACAGAAAAATCCTTTTATAGTTTGCAAAATATTTCTGAAAATATACATTGAACATAATAGAATCAAAGTATTCTTCAACTAGTATTCCAGTTTTATACATGAACTACAGAAACATTTTCAAAGTGATCACTCGTTCTTTTTAGAATAATCCAATGGACTTTTGTCATATCATTAGTAATAATATCGCCCCAATTGTTGATCAGAGTTTTGGTTAAGTTTTCATTAAACTTAACTTGAGCCGAAATCGATTGAAGAAAAACATGATAAGAATAAAATAAAAAATTAAACAGAAAAGTATTAGTAATGAGTAAAAATTTAAGATAATTAATGAATCTATACATAAGGATAGATAGAGTATGAAGAATGTAATTATATCTATTTTAATGAAATACTTAATATAATACACATTTTTATTGATATTATTCTTAATATGGATGAAATCGAGAACTGTTCGATGAGTTGAATCGATAACATTAACAGTTGGCATTCCTACTCGTCTCTTAAGTTGTTTATTAAACAATTTTAATATCGATAAATATTTTCTATAAATGTCATAATGAATTAACTGTAGAGTTATTTTCCAGCCAAAATTAAAGGTACAGTTGAATATCAGACTTAAGTCATTGGTTTGTAAAATCTTTTTATACTTCAGGTGTTCGATCGGTCCTTCGAATACTTTCTTCACATGATAGTAATAATCAAGAAACAGAAATGTAAAAACTGTTACACTTATCATAACAATTACCGCTAGTATTGTTGAACATGATGTTGAATATTCATAGGACTTGGTTCTGAATAAATAATTGGTATAACTGTCGAGTTTTATTCTCAAGCTTGATATCATCGGAAATTTCATCCTGATATACATATAAGACATGAAACTTAATATCGCAGTAAAGCAAAGCAGAACTTTAATTAGAGTTAAACTAATAGCGTCTTCGATTCTAATAATTAGTGTGAATTTTATTATCATAAAACATATGGGCAGTAAAGTTAACATTGAGAAAATCCAATTAACTATTCGTTTATCAAAGTTTTTTAGGCCATATATTAGTAACAAGTTGTTTAACATGATCACAGAGTCACTCAGGTAGATTTCAAATCTGGAATTCAATTAAAAACTATGGTAATTTAAAAGTTTAAAAAGTTTGATATACTTAGTCTGAGCTCTATCAGAATTCGTATCCATTTATCTAAAAATAAATTTCAGCACAAATATATGCAATGCAAGAAAGAGAAAAGTTTGCCCTTGAAGAACTTTAAGAATTCGCCATAGGGCAAACCTACATTATCAATAATGATTTAAACATTTTCACTCAAATCGCTCAGATGTAAAGTAACATGCTTTTTAAACTCTTGAAACATCAATCATTGTGAAAAATGGGATATAAATGAAAAATCTAACTAGTCTTTTATAGGTATTTAAATTCAAAAGACTGCGCAGAACCTGTTTGGTGTGTAGTTATCAAGTTTCCGTTAACGATGTTGATTATTTTCAAGTCAATTATTTTTATACACCAATTCTGGTACATATATAGTGGTATTCATGTTTTGCATTTTTCACTTCATCTTCAACGACCTCAACGAGCAAGTTTGTTATAAAAACTCAATTCGAGTTATATGCATATGGAAGTATCCTTTAGTGTGTTAAAAGGTTTCTTTTGAAAGTAAAATTTGATATCTAGATTTATTTATCAGAGCCTTAAAAGCTTAGGAAATTGATATCAACACGATTAGATATAGGGCGTTCACTAGAAAACCAATAGAAACGTATTTCAAAACCATTTTGGCCACATTCATATTGATAAAACATGAATAATATGATCAATTAAGACGGTGATTTCGAAACATTTATCATTAAGAAACGCTAGTAGAAAATTCAGAAAACAAGGAGTGTTATGGACGGATCACTCGTAGTGTTAGTGTTAAGTCTTGAGAAATAATCTGATTGATCAATGTTTTGTTAAATCACCAAAATGATAAAATATATGTTAATATTAAAAATTCGAAAGTTAGTTCGTTAGTGAGAAAATAGAGTTAGAATATATATTTGCTATCTCATTTAACTGCAAATCAAGCAGTTTCATAGAGAAAACTTAATACGTTTTAAACCTAGTGCAATTATAGGAGTTATTTTTAGAATAGTAAACTGTGTTTATAACGAACAAGTTGGATTGGTTTTGGGAACAAAAATGACGAGTTGGACTGGAGCATTGAACTTCGCTACCGGAACGAACAAACAGTCAAAGGCCTAGTTTTGGTCTGGCTTCAGTATAAAGATGACCTTTTATTCCATTTTAAGGCTAGAGTACATAATACGACAATATATAGAGTAATGTTTATAATCAAGATAATTCATTACTAGAGAAATTTCTTTTAACAAGAATCATATACTTTGTATGAAATTTAAGAGAGAATGTTCCATTTAATATGACGGTTGATGAAACTATGCTTGGGTATTTGAAGTCAGTATAATCCTTGATAAAATGCCAAAAATATTCATTTATTACCACCATTTAAAATAGATATCAATGTTTTTCAAGACCGGACATGAGAATGATAGTGCTTTTAAAAATAATGGTTCGTGAATGACAAAAGAATTTTGTATCTTATATTCAATAATTGCATTAGAGCCTTTAATTCTTGAAAAAGTACCGTCTACACGATTGTGAATTCTGGCACGTTTATGAAGAGTAATTACAAGATTTATTTTTGGAACAGTATCTGTAACGTGTCGAATTGAGTCAGGTTTAGAAAAAATGACGGGTTGGGCTCAAATATTGAACATCGCTGTCGGAACGAACAAACGCTCAAAGGGCTAGTACTAGTTTGACTCTAATGGAAAGATGTGCTTTTATTCCATTTTAAAGGCTATCGCTTATAATAGTCCAATATATAGAGTGATACTTATGATCAAGGTAATTTATCATTAATGATAAATGTACTTTAGCATAAAATTAACCATTCTCTATGATTCATTTTTAGTAACAATCTAACGCCATGAATGAAATTTAAGCGGAAATATATTCCGTTTAAGATAACTGTTGATGAAATTATGCTTCGTTATTTGAAATCAGAATAATTCTTGATAATCATAGAAAATTCTCATATACTAACACTTTGAACTAGTTTTCAATGTTTTCCAGATTAAAAATGAAAATGGTAGTGCATTTAAAACAATTGATTATACGAACGATAAAAGTTGCATCACTTACTCAACAAATTGGTGATTAATCTTAGAAAATTATCATTTACAAGTTGTGTGGCTTCAGACTTTATGATCAGAAATCGAGAACAGGCTGGACGGGCTGAGTCGCGGGTGTTTCTATCTTGCAGGTCCTTATTGTGATGTTGATATTCTCGGAAAAGTAATCATCTTACATTTCTGAATTTATCATTTTTAGTTACAAATTGACTTTCAAAATAATTATCTTGATCTATTCAAACGATCTTGTAGGCATTCAACCTCAAAATATAGAGTAAGATCAAATTTTTCAAAATTCCAAAATTGAAATTTAAGCCTCAGTATTTATCTTAGATATTTGCTTAATCAGATCGGCGTTTAATTTGACGCTTTGAGTCGCTTTCAGACTCAAAACAGCTGTTGAAGTGCGGTTGTCAACTAATCTAAAATAAGTACTGATTTTGTTAGTCTGTAACTGTGAAATATAGTTTTGTTTGAAGAATGCAAAAGTAATAAAAGTAATGCTCGATATACTGAATGACATGAGCAAAGCCTGCAAATGGTCTTTTATGCCGATTGATTTCGTTATATAACCTTTTATTCGATCAAAGTAAATGAGAAAAACCTTGAGTTTCCTTATATCTAAGTTCGAAGATAGAGTAATAGATTCAATCGGTTTAGTCTTTTGCATAAAGTCGCTTGTTATGGATTTGTGCATTTATATTAGGACAATGTAAGAAATAAAACTATGACATAAAATGAAACATCTACCACTTGTTTATGTATTTTGAGGCATTTCTAGTCTTCAACAATTGTGTAAGGCAAATCTTATGCTCAATAACTTAGGAAGTGTTAAATTAATTTGTTTTAATCAAAACAGATATTGATAGTTCACGCTATGCACGAGTTAAAGGAATCGAATAATGTTTGTTTAATGCTTTCATCTTAAAATTGATCATTTGTCGAGTTGCTTTTGCGTTCTCAGGTTTAGTATTAAAATGATCAGAGTTTACATTGTGCTAATAGAAAGCTATGACAGAACTGAAGCATTCATCTAATTTCATATAGAATGACAAATATTAAAAGTTCAATCGCTTTGGGTAATTTTCATACTCTTGCAATGAGTACAAATCGCAATATTGAGTATGAATGATAAAGCAAGCCGATTATGCAGAATATTTCATATACTAAATTACATATATAAAGATATGATAGACTAACTTGAAGCAAACATCGTACATATGAATTATTCAACAAAGTTCAAGTTCAAACTTTAATCCATGTCATAAAAGACAGTGTGATTATGATAGAATGAGTTCTTAAAATCTTCGAGTAAAAGCTAATTTGAATGTTGAAAATTTGCGGAGCTTTTACTTTGCTTTGAAAATGTAAATTCTTTACATGTGATAAACATGTAATAGATGATAAAATTATCAATACTGAAATTCAAGCACTAACAAGCGAATATTTCAATCAATATAGACATTTCACATGATATATTTGATGCTTCAGCAATAAAATCAATCTTAAAATCTGAGATGTTTCATTTAAAAGTTGGGCTTTGAACAGGATATTATATTAGATTTCGAACACTTCAAGAAACTAAATATATTATGCGTAAAACTATTTTCTAACACAGAAAATAAGAATTTGTATCGTGAACTTGAATCTTTTCAATTAAGCGAAGAAATTTAACGAGACAAATGGAAAGGTTCTTCAATTATTTTATACGAGTTGGTGAGAATGCGTTGGATATAATGTCATATTAATTAATTGAGCAGTCTGATTATAGGAGCCATCTGCTTTATAATTTTGGCAAATTCTTAAGCTAAATATCTATCTATCAACGTCAACGTCGTATTCAGTAAGATTAGATTACTATATTTCCAAAGATAACACTTGAGTATAGATAAAAATAGGTTTAAATTTCCAACTAAAAGCATATTAAGTTACCTATTAAACAAGAAATTGTGATCTGGTCGGACTATGCTACCAAAGTTTTAAGACATGTGTTCTAGAAAAGAACATATAGTTTATCAAGAAAATTGCAAGTTCTGTGAAAGTATGGGTTGTCTCAACATTAATGGATTGGAACCCATTAGTGGTAACCCCAATGCTAAATGGAAGTAATTCTATCACTTGATTGTCTATTTTAAGTCATTACTGCTTTACAAGCATTGTGCAAGGCAAATATTGACAACTTTCATGTGAAATATAATCAATTTCTTGGAAAGTCTTAACATCAAATGTAAATTCATGTTGACTAAACAGGTATTAAAAGTTATTTAGTTCAGATCATGCAGGAATTACAGGCGAATGTCGAATAATCTTTGTTTAATGCTTTCATATTTAAATTGACCGTTTGTTGAGTGGCTTTCGCATTCTCTGGTTTTGAATTACAATGATCAGAATCATAGTCGTTGTTATACTAATGGAAGCTTTGAAAGAATTGAAGTATTCATCTAATTTCATATGGAATAACACAAATTAGAAATTGGATTATCACGAGCAATTTTCATACTCTTCAACTATTTTAATGACTGTAAATCGCGAAATTGATTATGAAAGAGAAAGCAGTCTTTATACAGAATATCCTATATATTAACTAATATATAACTATATAATTAGTTAACACAATTATGGTTGGCTAATTTGAAGCTAGATTTAGACTTATAAATGATTCGTAAATTTCAGTTCACATCATGAAAAATAGTGTGATCTTAAGAGTAGATTCTCATAGCTCTAATCAAAGCAAGTTAGACTCGAAAATGATTTGGTACAAAGAACTGTTGCCACTAGAAACGGTCATCAGTTACAAGATAACTTATTTGTACAGCTTTTGGATATTATCATCTGCAATGGTTGTATCTTTGCTGCCATCTAGTGAAATTCCCGATATGATTTTGGAGATTATTCTTATGACGTATGAATTCAATATTCTGTCAATTTACGAATCTGGAGTTTACCAATCGATCAATAGTTGGTGTTACTCAAATAACTCAGGCATCATATCTCAAAGTATCTGAAATGATTTCGGGCTACTTTCACCAAAAGATATAAGTGTAGCAAACACATCGATTTATAAAGTGATGAACAAATTGAGACAGAAGTTGACTAACACTTTTCAAACTAGTTATTAATATTTTTCCAGATTGATAAAAATAACTCACTTGGAAATACTTGTCTGTAAATGACAAAGCATTTTGCATCTCATATTCAACGACTCTATGATAGCTTCTGACAGCGACAAAAATATGATTTACAATTGGACAGATTCGGGAGTGTTGATCAGAAGTGGAGTAGCACGGGCTGAGCGCGTTGTCATAGATTTTTCAAACTTGTAGACCCTTAAAGTGAAATCTGAGTTTCGGTAAAAGTAATCACAGTGCATTTCTCCCTTTACTTGTTTACTCACAATTAAATTTCGACATAAACATATTCATTATTAAAGAGAAAAGATTTTGTCTTCAGAATTGCCAGGAATCCGCCATAAGCTATATTCTACACAGTTAATAAAGGTTTAAGCATTCTCATTCAAATGGCTTAACTGTATAACGACGTGTTCTTCAAACCCTTGAACATTAAAACTCAAGTATACTGTGAAAAATGATTGTAGATGAAAGACCTATTTAACTAGTTTTATATAGGTACTCAAATTTGAAAGAATACACAAAATTTGTTTGATGAGTGGCTATTAAGTTTCCGTTAACAATATTGATTATTCTCAAGTCAATTTTTATACACATCCTGGTTTACTTAAAATGATTTACTTGGACATTTATTCATCTCGTCATCTCGAATGAACTTAGTGAATAAACGTTCATTATCAAAATCAATTCGTTATATGTATGTGAAAGTAACTTTTTGTGTGTTAAAGGCTTTCTTTCAAAAGTAAAATTTGATATCTAGATTCATTTGTCAGAGGCTTAAAAGTTCAGGGAATTGATATTAATACTGTCGAATATCAGGCGTTCACATGAAAACCATCTGAAAATGTATTTTCAACCGTTATTGCTTTATTCACGTTGAGGAAAAGTTATGAATAATAATGTGAACGATTAAGAACCTGATTTCGAACTATTTATCATTAAGAATCGTCAATAATCAATACAGACAACAAACGCATTGTCAGTTATTGTAAGATAATTTGCATTACTACAAGCGATATTGAAAATATTCATAGCCTCATGTAGAATCATACATAGAGATTTTTATCAATTATTTTTCAATATAACTCAGTCTAATTTGACGTATTTAGTCCTTAATCTATTGAAATTAATGTAGATTGTTGTGAAGAATAATAGTCAATTCAATTGTATTCTTCCATATTAGTCTTCTATATGAATCACGTTCCTAATGTTTGATTTTCAGGAATAATCTGCACAATTATTGTAAAATTACTCGAAAGAAATTGAATATAATTCAGCATTAAAATTTATAGTTAAACTACCAGTGAACGAAAATAAAGCTTTTGAAATATAACTTTGCTATCTTATTTATCTAGAAATCAGCCAGACAGTTTCATAGCGAACGATTGAAACATCAGTAACACTTAGGTGTAATTTGTGGGACAGTGTCTGTAACGGATCGAATCGCGTGAGGTTTAGGAACAAAAATGACAGGTTGGGTTTAAATATTAAACATCACTGTGGGGACGAACAAACGTTTAAAGTACTAGTGATAGTCTGACTTTAATGGAAAAGACGACTTTTTAAAGGCTATAGCTCATAATACACCAATATAGAGTGATAGTCAATCAAGGCAATTTATGATTAATGATAAGAGTACTTTAGCATAAAATCTACCACTCTTCGTGATTGAATTTAAGCAACAATCTAACACTATGAATGAAATTTAAGCCGAATATATTTCATTTAAAATACTGTTGATGAAATTAGCTTCATTACTTGAAATGTATAATTCTTGATAGAATCAGACAATTCTTTATTAACACTTCAAACTAGTTATAAATGTTTTTCAAGATTCAAAATGAAATGATAGAATATTGAATATAATTCTTTATGTGTTTTTGTAGTTCAATGATTTTGTACTTAATTCAAATAATTTTGCGTCAACTCACAATTAAAATAAATCTTACTATCATATCGTAAATAATCTTATTCTCTGATAAATTTTAATTTGAGTAAAAATAAACAAAAGCTCAATTTGCAAAAAATTTCTTAAAATATACATTTGACAATAAAATCAGAATAGAATCAAAGCATTCTTTAGCTAAATTCCAATTTTATATTTGAATTACAGAAATATTCTTAAACTCATCACTCATTGTTGTAGAACAACCCAACGAACATTCATCATATCATTAGAAAGATATCCCCCAATTGTTCATCACAATTTTGGTTGTTTTAGTTAAAACTAGCTTTAGCTCAAATCAATTCAAGTGAGACATAGTAAGAATAAAACACAATAACTAAACAGAAAGTGTTAACAATGCATCAAATTTCAAAACAATTAACAAGCCTACACATAAGGATAGAGTATGAAGAATATAATTGTCTGCTTTGATGAAGTACTTGATAAATACACACATTCATTGATTTTTTCACATGAATGAAATGAGCAACTATTTGATGAGTTCAATCAGTCACATAAACAGTTGGTATTCCATCCGTCTCTTTAGCTGTTTATTAAAAATTGATTGAATATTTAATATCGATCAATTTGTCCAACAATGTTGTAATGAATTAACATTAGAATTCGTTAAAAAATCAATGAACATACAGGTGAATATCAAACTTATGAGTATAGATTTGTAAAGTTCTTTTATACTTCTAATGTCCAATCGGTTCTTCGTATACTTTCTTCACGTGATAGTAATTACGAAACATGTAATACATGTATTACGAACTATTATATTTATAGTAATAATTATCGCTAATATTGTTAAAGATATTGTTGAATAATCATAGGACTCCGTTCTGAATAAAAAATTGCTATAACAGTCGAGTATTACTATCAAGCATGATAGAATTGAAGATTTTGTCTTAAGACACTTGATATCGCAACTAAACAGAGGAGCTTAGAGTGAATAGCGTCTTCGATTCTCATAATTACAATGATTTCGATCATAAAACATATGGACATCAAATTCAATGTTAAAAATTGTGTTAATTGTTCGCTTATTAAAGTTTCGAAAGTTTTTATCATACATCGGTAACAAGTCATCTAACATGATCAAAGAAATGATCTCAGATATAGTTCGAATCTGGAAACCAAATGAATTCTGTTTATTAAGCAGACCAAGAGATTGTGAGCTCAATCTGTGCTTTACCAAAACTCGTATTAACTTGTCTATGAAAAAATACATGCATTATTGAAGAGAATAGTTTTTTGTTTTATAATTGTCAGCAATTTGCCATAATACATATGCCACAAGATCAATGATAGCTTAAACTTTTTCAACCAAACCATTCAAATGCAAACCAGTGCGTTGTTTAAGCTTTTATAAACCAAACTCAACCAGACTGAAAGATTCTGTTCAACTAGTTTTTGCAGGTACTCAAATTTGAAAGTGTGCAGAATCTATTGCTAATGGTTTCTGTTTTCAATATTGATCAAGTGAATTATTTTGCAAATCAATCCTGAAATGTACGGTATAATAGTGAGATCTTAATTTTTACATTTATTCAGTTGACAATCTCAAACAAAGCTCTCTATCAAAACAGCTCAATTGAAGTTACATGTATATGAAAGTATCATTATGTGTTAACAGCTCTTAAGAGTCAAATTTGATATCTTGTTTATTCACTACTTTTAAAAGAATGTGCAATTGATCGCAATATTGTTGAACATTGGGCGTTGGCTAATAACTGAAAATGCATTTGAAAGCTTTTTCTGCTTAAGTCACATTGAAAAAAATGACGAGTAATAGCTTCTACGATTAAGAATTTTATTTCAAAATTTGATCACTAAGAATCATCGATAAGAAGTATAAAAAATGAAAGTAGTGTTCAATTATGTCAGATCACTTGTATTGCTAGTTAAATAAATGCAATTTTTTATCAAAACAGATAGTTATTTAGTTCAGGCTATGCAGGAGTTACAAGAATTAAACAATCTCTAATGGTTTCACTTTAAAATTGATCATTTGTTATTTTCTTATTCTCAGGTTTCGTGTTAGAATGATCGGAGTTTAAATCTTCCTAATAGAAAGTTATGACAGAATTGTTCATCTAATTTCATTTAGAATGACAACTAAAAATTGAATCACTCTAATTTCATGCTCTAAATCTTGCAATCACTATAAATCGCGACATTGAAAACGAATGAGAAAGCAAAATCACTATACAGAATATTCTATATATTTAATAAGATACATAAAAATATGATTGACTAACTTGAGGTAGATTTCAAGCATATTACTGATTCGACAAAGTTTAAGCACTCAATTTTTTGTCATAAAATAGTTTGGCTATAAAGAAATAATCTCTCAATCTCCGAGTCAAAGCTAATTTTGAATATTCAAAAATCTTTAGAGCTCGTATTTTGCTTCCAAGTTATAAATCGTTTAGATGTGATAAGCATGTAACAAATGAAGAAAATGAGCAAACTGAGATATAATCACAAGAAAAGTGTAAACTTCAATAAATATGAATAATGTACATCATGCTTGATATTTCAATAAAAATATCTTTAAAAGTTGAGACTTTCACTCAGATGTTACAGGTTTTAACCAGGTTATGAAGTTTGATCTCAGTAGAATTTCAAGAAACTGAATATATTGTTTTAAACTATTTTTAACACAAAGTAAGAATTGTTATCCTAAGCTTGATTTATTTCAATTAAATGAAGTTCCATGAAATAAATGGGAAATCTTTTTCAATTGTTTTATTTGAGTTTGTGAGAATGCGTAGGATTTTATAGTTTTTAAAAATAACTAATGAAATGTGAAGTCATCTGCTTCTTTATAATTTCGACAAATTCTTTAAGTATTGATTTATTCATGTGATATGCAGTAAGATTAGATTACTTTATGTTCAAAAATAGCATTTATCTATATGTGAAAATAAGTATAGTTTTCTAAATAATTCTAAATTTAATATCGATAAATTTTGTCTTAGAATGTTGTAATGAATTAACATTAGAATTAGTTTAAACTGTGATTAAAGACCCAAGTGAATATCAAACTTATTAGTATTGATTTGTAAAGTTCTTTTATACTTCGATTGTCCAATCAGTTCTTCGAATACTTTCTTCACATGATAGTAATCATTACGAAACAAAAATGTAATACAAGTACAACGAAATATTATATTTATAGTAATAATTATCGCTAATATTGTTAAAGGTATTGTTGAATATTCATAGGTCTCCGTTCTGAATAAAAGATTGCTATAACCGTTGAGTTTTATTCTCAAGAATGATAGACTTAAAGATTTTTTATTAAGAGACTTGATATCGCAACTAAACAAAGTGGAGTTTAGAGTTAAATTTATATCGTCTTCAACTCTGATAACTAGAATGATTTGATCATATAGCGTATAGACAGCAAATTCAATATCTTGAAAATTGTGTTAATTGATCGTTTACTAAAGTTTTTATCATACTTTAGTAACGAGTTATCTAACATGATCAAAGATATCTCAGATATAGTTCGAATCTCGAAACCAAATGAATTCTGTTTATTAAGCAGACCAAGAGATTGTGAGCTCAATCTGTGCTTTACCAAAACTCGTATTCACTTAACAATCGTATTCGTAAACAATCAATGATGGTTTAAACATTATCAATCAAATCATTCAAGTGTAAACCTGTGCGTTGTTTAAGCTTTTAAAAACCAAAACTCAACCAGACTGAAAAATTGTGTTCAACTAGTTTTATGCAGGTACTCAAATTTGAAAGTGTGTAAAATCGGTTAATTCATAGCTAATAGTTTCTGTTTGAAATGTTGATCTTTTCAAGTCAATTATTTTTGTAAATCAATCCTTGTATATACGGTATAATAGTGAGCTCTTAATTTTTTGCATTTATTCAGTTCAGAATCTCAAACAAAACACCAACAAAGTTCTCTATCAAAACGGCTCAATTCAAGTTACATGTATATGAAAGTATCATTGTGTGTTAAGCTCTTAAGAGTCAAATTTGATATCTTGTTTATTCACTACTTTTAAAAGAATGTGCAATTGATAGCAATATCGTTGAATATTGGGCGTTGGCTAATAAAATAACTCAAAATGCATTTGAAAGCCTTTTCTTCTTGTTACATTGATAAAAATTACGAATAATAATTTCTACAATTAAGAATCTTATTTCGAAATTTTATCACTAAGAATCATCGATAAAAAATAAGTTTATATAAAATGAAAGTAGTATTTAATTATTGTCAGATCACTTGTATTGCTAGTTACTGCTCAATTTTCAGAATCTGCCAAATATTAAATAATCTAATATTTAAACACAATTTTTTGTGGTTACCAATCAGACAAAATGAATAATTCGAGATTAGAACTTATAAAATTAGCATCATGCACAAATAGTTGTTGTAACATAAGATTACTATCTGATTTAACTAGAAATCAGGCAGATATTTTCATTGAGAGTGCCTGATGAATTAGTAATAAGGGCGATTATAGGATTTATTTTGGGATATCAAAACAGGTATCTAAAACAGGTCTAATTGAATTGGGTTTATGGACAGAAGTGAAGGGCTCAGCTACTCAAACCTTAAACATCACTATCAGATCGAACAAGAACTCAAAGTACACGTACTCATCTGACTTCAATAGGAAAGATGATTATTTAAGGGTTAAAACTTCTGATTGAATAATATTAGATAGTATGAAGTTTATAATCAACAAAATTCGTAATAATATTTTAGCATAAAAATTGTCATTCTTGATTCATTGATTGATTCTTAGCAACATTCTAACACTATGAACAAAATTCAATCGTAAATATATTTCATTTGAGATAACTATTGATTATTCTTCATCATTTCAAATCAATATAATTCATGATAAAATACCAACAATTCTTCATTTATCATTTTAAAGATATTAGCTTTCAAGATTGAAGATGAAAATAATTCAACACATGAAAGTAATTGTTTACATAAATGATAAAAAATGTTTGCGTCTCATACTCAATAACTCTATGAGAGCTTTTAACATTTGAAAAAATATTATCTACCTTTGTAGGGATTCGCAAGTGTCGATTAGAAGCAGAACAGTGTCACTGATTTTTCATACCTGCAAACAGTGAAATCTGGATTTTCGCAAAGTAGTCAATGCATTTCTGACTATATTGTAATTTTTAATTGACATTCGGTCTTATTTCTACAATGTTAATTTTAATCTAAATAATTCTGGAGAGATGAAAGTTTTAGTAAATTATCTAATGAATTTAAACTGTTCAGCTTTTTAAACTTCAACGCTTGCCTCATCAAATCAAAGAATTTCAGATTTTCAGCTCACCTCAGACTAAAATAGTGGCTACAATTCTGCTTATCAACTAATCTAAAGTACTGATTTTGATTAATCTATTATTCATTGTGAGATAGTTTTGTTTGAAGAGCGAAAAAGTAATAAAGGTAATGCTCAACTTAATGAACAACGCGAACAAAGCCCGAAAATGATCTTTGCATACAATTTGATTATTTATATTGATTATTTGCTCAATTAAACTAAACGAGAATATTCTCGAGTTTTCTTGTTTGTTTAAAGATAAAGCAACAAGGTTTTAATATCTTAACCCTTTTCCATATATTCAGTTGTTTTGGATCAATACAATTATTATAATATGATAAATCAAATGGGCTTTAAGCAAAAAAATTTGATTACTTGTCTATTTCGAGTGTTTGCATACCACTCAATTGTTATTCATTAGCCTCCAAGTATAACGTGAGACAAATTTGATGATAAATCTAATGCGAAAGATGGTCATTTTCTTAGTAAGTAAACACCGAATGTAATAAGCAAATATTCATAGCCATTTAGTTCAGGCTAAGAAAAAATTATAGATGCACTTATCGAATAATCTTTATTTAACGCTTCCATCTCAAAACTGATTACTTGCAATTCGAGAACTCAATCTTATATAAGATAGATATTAGTTGAATCGCTTTAAACAAATTTCACATTCTCTATTACGATCACTCTAAATGTGACACTGGTATTAAAGAGAAAGTAAAGCTATCATAATATTATTCTGTAAATTCTATAAACATTAAATTGCCCAACTTGAAACTATCGAACTTATAGATGATTCATCAAAATTTAAGTTTAAAACTTGTTCAGGTATCAAAGACAATGTAATCTTGGTATTAGATTCTCAGAATTTACGAATTAAAGCAAATTTTGGAGTTAATAAATTTTGTAATTTTTTCACTTTACTATTAAACTGTACTCTTATCTGATAAAACATTAAATAAAAAACGTGTCAGAACTTAAATAAACACGATAGGAAGGTATAAATATTGCAATAAATACAGATATTGTAAGTCATATGATTGGTCACTAAATAAATTAAACAATTTAATAGTTGAAGTAATCGTGAACTTTAAAGCTGATATTAAGTTTGATTTCAAATTGGACGATTTAAAATGAGAATCTACATTTCACTCAAAAGTATTTCTAACACAAGAGTTTTACTCGTAAGCTTGAATTCTTGTCAAAGAAGTTGTACAAATTGAATTGGAAAGTTCCTTCAATTTTTTTGAGTAACTTTAAGTCAAAATTAATGAGAGAGTATAAAATCTCGTATTCATCAAGTAATGAATAAAATCTGATCTTTAATGTGATTCGTTTGTATAGAATTTTATTTCGAAGATTCTTAAATATTCATTTATCCATGACATATAAGATTAAATTACTCAAAGTTCAAAAATAGCACCTTTATATATAGATAAAATGGTTGCAATTTTCTAACCAGAATATTTAGTTACATATTAAGATAAAAAAATAATCCTCACTTGACTCGACTACATTAGCAGAGATTTCAGATATAAAATTTATATTCAAGTAATCAATAAATTGTGAACAACCAATTTTGAACACAACTATATTTATTATATTCACCTCATAATCATAACAAGGCTGAACAAATCGATAATTTTTTTGAAGATATAAATTTTACCAGAAAAATCATAAAAGCTGGTTTGAGTAAAAATAAAATTTAGCTCAATTAAACTGGTGAAGTGTTCTAACAAAGTATGGTAAAAGATTGCTAAATTCAGAAAGTTTCAAAAAATAAGTTAGCTTATAAAATGAGAAAACAATTCAAACAGATTTAGCTTAATATTAAAGTATTAAGTAATTAAACTTTGCGGTAACTCAACGTATGTTAGCGAAACTTCTGAATAAGACTATAGTGTTATAAATTGCGTTTTTAAAAAAGTAATATATAGTTTATCAAGAATTGTGTGAGTTCTGTAGGAGTATGGTGTTGTCTATTAATGGATTGGAACCGATGCACTCAATTAGTGGTAACTCTAATGTTAAATGAAAATAATTCTATCACTAACTATCTCGATCTATTTTTAACCTTCGAGTATCACATAAGATAAATCTACTGGAAATCATATGTTAAAGATTACCAATTTCTTAGGAAAAGTCTTAATATCAAATGTAAATTTGTTTTAATCAAAGTAGATATTAATAGTAATTTAGTTTAGGCATTAAAAGAATTACAGGTGTACATTGAATAATCTTTATTCAATGCTTTCATCTTAAAATTGATCAATTTTTCAGATAGTTTTGCATTATAAACTTTTGTTTTAAAATAGTAAGCGTTTGGATCGTTATACTAATAGAAAGTTATGACAGAATTCAAGAATTCATCTGGTTTCATATAGAATAACAGATATTAGAAATGAAATCACTTGAATAATTTTCATACTCACTCTTGCAATAACTGTAAATCGCAATATTGATAATGAAAGAGGAAGCAGTCATTATACAGAGTATTTTACATATTAAATAACATAAAATTTTGGCTAATAAACTTGAAGCAATATTCAAACTTATAAATGATTTAAAAAATTGAGCTCATAACATTAAAGAGTGTGTAAGTACTCTTATAGTTTTCAAATTAAAGTAAATTTTGAAAGCAGACACTTATTAATAAGCTGCAAATTCTTGATATCTGATAAGCATGTATCAAATTTTAAAAAAACCTCAAAATAAGACAACATAAAGGGATGATGGGAATATTCCATTTATTAAAGATATTGAACATTATATAATTGATATTTCTGACGTGTTAAAAGTTGGAAAAGCTGTGAATTTTTAACTAGATATAAGTTTAATTTCAGAATAAGAATTTTAGATGGTAAATCTAGATTTTTAATACTATATTTTAATAAATAATAGATTTTCATTGTGAATTTGAACTTAAGCAGGTAAACAAAGAAGCTCCATTAACTGTATGGTAAAGTTCCTTCGATTATTTTGTTTGACTAACTTTAAATTAATATTTGTGAAATACCAAAAAATCATTTTAAGAAATGACCGAAATCTGATCTTTTAAAATAATTTATAATTTGTTCAGAAATTCTTTAATTATTCGTTTATCCATAACCTACAAGATCAAATTACTATGTTCAATAAACAGCATTTTGTGTAAGGTAAAATAGTTGTAATTTTCTAAAAAATATTTAGTGAGAAAAATTTGACTTCACTCGACATTACCAAAGATTTAAGATACAAAATTTATATTCAAATAATCTACAACTCATATTGAACCCAACTATATAAGTTATATTTACATAAAATAATTAGAATATTGGTGACATATTAGGTAGTTTTCAAAAAATCTCCTGAACAATCTGACCAGAAAACTTGTGTAAAACTGGTTTGAGTCAAAATAGAATTTAGTCCAATTAAATTGATGAAATATGCTAGCAATGGATGTTAGAAAATGGATAAATTCAAAAAAGTTTCAAAAATAAGACTAGCAGCTTTCAGAATGAGCTCTAAAAAATTAAACAGATTTAGCTTAATATTAAAATATTAGGTATTTAAACTTATTTTGCGATTAGTGAACGTGTGTCATAGTAAACACATTCTCGATGATCATATAGTGTTCTTATAGATTGCTTTTAATAACGTAGTATATTAAGAATTGTGGAAGTTCTGTGGAAGTACAGAGTCATTTCATCATTGTTGGTTTGGGAAAGATTCACACAATTAGTTGTACCTCCAATAGTAAATAGAGACAATTCTATCACTTGATTATCCCTTTTGAGCTATTGTTGGACTTCAAGATTTATATAATGCAAATCTTATTAGAAATCTAATGCCAACAACGATCAATTTTTTAGAAAAAGTCAATATCAAATTTAAATGTTCTATATTCAAAACAGATATCAATAGTATAGTTCAATATGAATTAAAGGTGCATATCAAATAATCTTAATGCTTTCATTTTAAAATTGATCATTTGTTGAGTTAGTTTTGCATTATCTGGTTCTTTATTAAAATGATAGGCGTTTGAATTGTTGTGCTTATAGGAAGATACGATAGAATGCATGTATTCATCTAATATCATATAGAATGACAGACTAGAAATGAAATCAATTTGAGCAATTTTCATGCTTAAACTTTTGCAATGACTGTAAATCGCAATATGATAATGAAAGAGAAAGTAGTCATAATACAGAATATTCTAAATATAAATATGTAAAATTTTAGTTGACTAACTTGAATTAAATTATAACTTATAATGATACGAAAAATTTAGTTTACAACATTAAAGATGTTGTGATAGCATTTGTAGTTTTCAAATTAATTTTGAAATTAATAATTCAAGTAAATTTTGAAAGTAGAGACTTGTATTGATAAGAGATTTTTGTATCTTAGGGAGACTATTGCACAATATGTTAATTATCCCTGTAAAGTAGTGTTTTTTAATACATGCGCAAGTATTCTAGTTTTGTATTGTAAATAAATTCACTACTTGTTACATTAACTACTTATTGAATACGAAGGTCAAAAGTAGTCTCCTTAATATACAAAAATCTATATTATTAAACTGCAAATTTTTGGTATCTGATAAGCATGTATTAAGGGGAAGATTTCAAAACTGAAATATAACATAAAGGGATTATGTGAATATTTCAATAAATGCAGATATCGAACTTGATATAATTAATATTTCAATTACAAAAAGTGTTAAGAGCTGAAAAGTCATGAGTTTTAAACTTGATATAGGCTTAATTTCAGAATAGCAATTTTAGATTGTAAACCTAGATTTTTAATACTATATCTTAACAAACAATAGATTTTCATTGTGAATTTGAATTTTTACCAGTTAAACAAAGAAGCTCCATTAATTGAACGGTAAAGTCCCTTGAATTGTTTTGCTTGACTAACTTTACATTGATATTTATGAGGATGTGTAGAATATAATAAATCATATTAAGAAATGAGTGAAATCTGATCTTTTAAAGACGTTTCTTTATAATTTTTGTTTAGAAATTAACTAAATATTCGTTTATACATTACTTACAAGATCAAATTACTATGTTCAAAAAACAGCAAATTTATGCTCAGGTAAAATAGTTGTAATTTTCTAAATTAAAATGATTAAATAAAGATAAATTCAGACTTAATCGACATCACCAAAGATTTAAGACACAAAATTTATATTCAAATAATCTATAACATACTGAGCTAAACTATATATATATATATATTATTTCCAACAAATAATTAGAGCATCGGTGAAAAATTCAGCAGTTTCGAAAAATTTCCTGAACAAACTGACCAGAAAACTTATGTAAAATTAGTATGGGTTAAAATAAAATTTAGCTCAATTAAATTGGTGAAATTTTATAACAAAAAATGATAGAAAATTGCTAAATTCAAAAAAGTTTTAAAAAATAAGATTAGTAGCTTTTGGAACTAGATTTTAAAGAAATCAAACAGATTTAGCTTAATATTAAAGTATTGGGTATTTAAACTTCTTTTACGATTAGTCAACATATGTCACATTGAACCCACTTTTGAACATTCGTACGGATTTGTTTTCAAGAATGTCAGCGTTCATAGTGATTGCGTTTTCAAGAATATTGACAATTCTCGAAGCACTGTAGAGGTATGGAGTTGTCTCATCATTAATGGATTGGGATCGATTCGCACAATTAGTTATAACTTTAATCGTAAATCAGACTGTTTTCTCATTTGATTATCTCTTTTGAGCTATTCTTGGTCTCCGAAAGTCATACAATGTGAATCTTATTAGAAATCTAGTGTTAGGTGATCAATTTCTTTGGAAAAGTCTTAACATCAAATGTAAATTTCTTACATTCAAACAAGTATTAATAGTTAGTTTAGGTAATGAAAGAATTGCAGGTGTATATCGGATAATCTTTATCTAATGCTTTCACCTTAGACCTGATCAACTTTTGATTTACTTTCGCATTCTCACGTTTTGTATTAAAATAAGCATTTAAATCGTCGTACTAATAGAAAGTTATAACAGAATTCAAGTATTCATCTAATTTCATGTAGAATGACAGATATTAGAAATTGAATTATTTTGAGTCATTTTTATGCTCAAACTGTTGCAATGACTTTTAATCGGGATATTGATAATGAAAGAGAAAGCAGTCATTATACAGAATATTCTAAATATTAAGTAACATAAAATTTGGTTAATAAACTTGAAGCAAACTTCAAACTTATAAATGATTCCAAAAATTGATTTCATAACATTAAAGAGTTTGTTAGCACTCTTATAGTTTTCAAATTAAAGTAAATTTTGAAAGCAGAGGCTTTTACTACTAAACTGTAAATTGTTGCTATCTGATAAGCATGTGTTTAATGAATGAAATATTAAAACTGAAACATAAAAGGAGAGGTGTGAATATTCCAATAAATGAGGATATTGTACATCATATAAACGATATTTCAGTTACAAAATTAAACAGGTTGTCGTGTTTTAAACTTGATATAGAGTTTGATCTTGAAATAAGATTTTTATTGTGAATCTAGATTTTTAAAACTATTTTTTAATGCATAAAACATTTTGATTGTAAATTTGAACTTTGTCAGTTAAACGAAGAAGTTCCATGAAGTAAATGGGAGTTTCTCTAATTATTTTGACTGATTTTAATATCTGTGAGGATGCGTAGAATATCATAAAATCATATTAAGTAATGAGCGAAATCTGATTTTTTAAAGCGATCTTTATAATTTTGGTTCGGAAATTCTTAAACTAAATATTCATTAATCCATAATATACAAGATCAAATTACTGTGTTCGAAAACAATACTTTTATGTTTAGGTAAAATAGTTGTCATTTTCTAACATATTTAATTAAATATTACAAGTATTCCGATTTGACTCGACCATGTTACCAGAGATCTGATATGGATTTTATATTTAAAGCTCCATGCTCAACTCAAATACATCAATTTTTATTCACCTCACATAATCAGAACATTGATTAAAATATCGACAAAAACTCTGAAAAATCTACTAAACAATCTGACCAGAAAAATCATGTAAAATTAGTTTATTTGAGTCATAAAATTTATCTCAAACTAATGAAATGTATTGACAGAGAATGTTTGAAAAGTACTAAATTCAAAAAAGATTCAAAGAGATAAACAGCTTAAATTATGAAAATTAAAAAATCAGATTTACCTTTATATTAAAGTATTGAGCATTTCAATTTATTTTTCGATGAGTCAACGTATGTCACTATAAACCCACTCTCGAAGGTTGATAGTGTGCTTATGAACTGCATTTTTAAGAAAATAACATTGTTTATCAGGAATTCTATAGAAGTTCTGTGGAGATATGGGGTTGTCTCATCATTAATGGATTGGATCCTGAATACTATTCATGATAATTTCAGCCAATTCAAGTATCTCGACGTATATGCAGTTCTTTAAAATATTTTTGAATCATTTTGTCATAGAATTTTCAACGGCAAATAATTTCAGCATTTTGTTTGTCATTTTAAGAATAATGCATATTTCGAAATAATGGTCTTGATCTAAGAAAAATGTTCAGTAAAAGTTTTCAAAATGAAGCTTTTATAAAATATCAAAACTATTGATTAGGAATAGGATTTTGATGCTGGCACATATTGTCATCAGAAGTGGTCATCAGTTCTGCGAAAACTCATTCCTACAGCTTTGGAATATTTTTAATTATCACTCAGAAAGAAGTTCAATATTTTACTATATTATTTTAATCATGGTACAAATGATAATATCTCTGCTATTATCTCAAACAAATCTTGATATATTCATAAATCTTGGAAACTATTCTCACTTATATAACATGAAGACTCACTTCAGTTTTGCATTTTCTCAACTCATATTTATCTATAGTTTCATAATTGATTAGTACCTGGTATTACTAAAATCATATAAAACCATATCTTAAGATGTTAGAAACAATTTTGGGTTTATTTCACCGGAAGTATTGGCTTAACAAACGAAGCACAAACTATAAATAATGTCATTCAAAATTAATGTCGATTAATGTAGATGTAAATGTAGTGTAAATTAATGGTTGTATCATACAAGTACATACATAACTCCTTTTCTCACACTTTTGATATCTATTGCAGTTCTGACTCTAAACTACAAATTCTATCCATTGCTATTCTATGAGATTGTCTAGAGTCTGGTCCTAGAATTTAGTATTCATTTCTAATTATCATTTGGCAGATAACCTGTATTAAATAATATACCCCTATTTGAAAATTCAGTCAAGAATGAAATTGAGCTAAGGTCCAGAGTTACTGATAGGTCCAGAGCTAATAGATGTTTAAGCATTGGTTAACTATATTCAACAGAAAGCTCTTCGCATTACATGACTATGACTGCAATTATTAGGCAGCATCTATTATAGGTTGTCATCACTTTCTTAACACTTATCAATACATGTCTTTTCATGGTAATCCACCAAAGTCGAGATTTTCACAAGATTTGCTGTTATTTATGCTGTAACTGTATTTTATTCAATATTTATTTACGTTATGAATATCGTGTCTTCAATCGCATATGAAACACAAGATCTATAGGTCACTGAATTGGCGGCTACTAGTGGATAGAGAGAAAAGTATGAAAACTTCTCGCAGATAATTGTGTTAATAATAGTAAACGATGAAATAGAATAATCAATGATTTTTGATTAGCAGTTTACATCACTGATCCAAATGTTGGACTTTATTGTTGAAAATGTGTTATTTTCGACTATAATGCTATGATGTGAATATTGATTAAAACAGTTAAGATCTTGCGAGCACTATTGATAAGAGTTTCTTACATTTTCAGATGACTTTAATTACATTTCTTAAAAATGGTTGAGATGTTAACATGTTACATGTTACATGTTACTTGTTGCATACTTGTTACAATGTAAAATATTTGAGTGAAATCGTGATCAATGGTGTGTCTGGCTACACGTATTTCTTTCAATTAATTATCAATCAACTTTAGATCACAGTGTTTGATATATTATGATTAATTAAAGGCAACAATCGCTATATTTTCAATTAGATTCAATAGATTTTTCATGTAATTTTACGCATCATCCACAAAGCATGGCAAACTCAATGATACAATGCTTTGTGAATAAGTTGCATACCACATAATCTAACTGAAAAATATAATTATTTATGGATCTAATTAACCACAAAATATCTAACACTGTGATCTAAAATTGATCGATAATTAGCTGAAAAAATATGTGTAGCCAGGCACACCCTTCATTATCTTTCCATTCGTATTTTTAACAATTTAATTATTGAGCTCACTTTCAGAAACAGTAGTTGCAAAATATCAAAATTCTGTTTTTCTGCATCACAAGTTTTATTGGAATATTAAGTACGCACAGAATCTTTCATAAACCGTATTTCATAAAATTCTCTAAACAATTGATTGATGATTGATTTCGATCTACTATTCATGTTCAAACCTATATTGTAGAGAAACTTATCAACAAAAGCGAGACTACAGTAATCGACACAAGTGTTAAGCAAACACGTTTTCTGTCTGTTCTAAGCATAGAGAATAGAGCGCAATATATATTTGTATAGTCGTTGCAAAACTCTTTTTCATTTAAGATTCAATTAGTTGACTTTCATTCAATAACTATCTCTCGATTTGTTAGAGTTAATGCTAGATAAATAGTGTTTTTATATTACTTATTCGCCGTAATTATCAAATAATTATTAAGAGAGTTTTCAATTAAATGATAGATATTAAATTTATATGGACTTATTTATAATAGTGTAAGAAATCCTACTTCGAGTGTGCGCTATAACAAAATAAGATATTATTTTTCGAAGATTTCATTTCTTTGGCATGCCCTCAAATGCATATTTTTAGACCATAAGAATAAAAATTTTCTTTGAATAACTTGTCATTCTTACCTCAAATTTAATTTCGTTACTTTTATGATATTTTGAAACTATCGATTATATCAGTATTGTACGATTGAATTTATTAGTGTCAGGTATTTAAACAAATATTTGTCTAACAATTATGTAAATCTTTTCACAGTTTCTCCTTACTATTAATAACTGTGTAGTGTTTAGTTCTAAATTAACCTCAAGCCCTGGTTCAACTCGATTAAGAATTTATCGTCCTCTATAAAAATTATAATCCACTTCTGCAAATAAGTGATAACTGAAAACTGTCAAATCAACTCGTGAAAAACGCGTTCATTTGGAGTTCATTTTCGGAGTTCAGGTATTGTGACTGTTTTCAGGGGTATCAAAGCCCGGAAGTTCATTTTCCAGAACTGATACTCCTCTTGGAAGCAAGTTATCTACAACAATATTATCTTCCAGCTTGCTTCCAATTTGAATAACAATCTTTGATAGCTCTTTAAAATCTTCAATTGAATAAAATTTAAAGATCTCAAATCTAGCACAACATAATGCTTCAGATTTTGCAATTAGCGTCTTTTTATTATTTCAAGGTAATTTTTGAATATTGTATGAATTTGTGAATGTTTTCGTTTTTGCAACTATCACAACTTTTGAATCCACTCGTTTGATCTTAACCAACATTTTTGACGATCAGCTCATTTGATATTTTAAGAATGACAGAATATCGCCATCTCAGTTTATATTTACATTAAATTCCTAGAAAGAAATACATTTCTTAATAGTTGTTATATATTAGAAGGGATATCTTAAATGCTTTACTTTTTGTATGTACGTATATGTTGAAGCAATAGAGTACTCAAATACTTAGCTCTTCAGAAGTATTTGTATCTTTAAGCAATGGATGTTCTTTCTATACAGCACTATGTAATAAATATTGGCACATTTACTTTTGTGACACGGAATAGTCGTAAGTATGAAAGTTCGAGCTAAATCTTTTATTTAGAGTTTTTCATGTGATGTAAGTTTCCCAAATTGAATAAATTTCAACCTTACATTGATTTAAATTTATTCAACCAGAAGAACTTGAGTCATATGAAAAACTTTGTATAAAAGATTTAGATCGAATTTTTCATATCTAGAACAATTCTCTTTGACAGAGAAATAGGTAAAATAAATTTGAATCTTACATTGAGGCCACTGATTCAATTTATCCCTTTACCAACTTCTCGATCCAAGAGTCTGGTTAGACTCGATAGAGTGTTGTGCTTTCCAAAAAGCTCTTAGGTTAATCTTGTATTTAGTTTTTCTGGTTAAATAATTTGCTAATAGACGTTAAATAAAGATGACATTTTTATTATAAAAGTTTTTGAATTTCGTACAATGATATATAGATCTAGAAAATGGTTATTACGCGTGTTTCCTTATCTTTTATAGTTTCTGGTTTCCATGATATTGTTATTTTGAGCTAAATAATTTAACAATATTTGCGCCTACTTGTAAGAAAATAATGCATATACTTTTATACCGATCAAATAGATATAAACTCGTAGTACGATCTAAAGCCAAATTATTAGTTGTAAAATATATTTTCTATTAGACATTTCTTTCCAACCAGCATCTCACATTTCTATTATATTAAACCAATATTTATAAAATTAAATCTTAAAGGACAATACTAATCTTTGATCTTCTGGATACAGATAGAAAACATATAGAAACAGACAGAAAAGGCTAATTAGAATACGGTTCATGTTCGTATTCATATGTAAGTTAAATGCCTTCTTTCTCATTTATAAAATATTGTGAAATTAAGAAATAGTTTTATTTTTAATGAGTGATAACTGGTGAGAGACTTCATTATAAAACAACTTTGTTTACATAAGAACGTCGAAAATAGTACAGGTGTGAAACATTAATTGATAGATACCGTAAAAACTAATTGAAAATACCATATTTATACAAAAATTAGTCATAATAAAAGAATATAATGTCGAGCAATAGCATTGAGTTTTCCACATTTCTTTCACACTTTCTAATTGATCACGGAATATGTGATGACCATTTCAATCCCAATTAGCCAACGGAGGACAACCGATGGTAACTTTCAATTCATATGAAATACGGGAAATAATCCATGGCCATTTCCAACTCAGATGACCCAGGAAATGCAGCCGATGACCATTTCCATATCCGACAGCCTACAGGAAGTAATCCATGACCATTTTCAATTCAGACGAACTACGAGATACAAACGATGACCATTTCCAGCTCAGATGACCTACGGGAGACGAACGATGACCATCTTTAATTCAGATGGCCTACGGGAAGCAACTGATGACTATTTCTATGTCAAATGACCTACGGGAGACAAACGATGACCATTTTTAATTCAGACCACCTACGGGAAGCAACTGATGGCCTTTTCGATATCAGATGGCCTACGGAAGAACAACCGATAAAAATTTTCAATTCAGACGATCTACGAGGAGTAAGCGATGACAATTTTTGTATCAGATAAACCGAGAGGAAAGATGACCATTTCCATCTCAAATAACATACGGGGAGTGACTGATGGTCATCCCTAAATCAGATGAGCTATGGATGGCAATCGATGACCATTTTCAACTTAGATGACCTGTGGGAACTAACTGATGGCCATTTCTATATCAGATAAACTGCGAAAGGAAACCGATGACCCTTTTCAATTCAGATGACATATGAGTAACTGATAACCATTTCTTATGTTGTTAGGCTATCAGTTGCATTTAGTAGTTCATCTGATGTAGAAACGGTCATAAGTTACTTTCCGTAGGTGGTCTGAATTAAAAATGGTCATCGTTCGTCTCCCGTGGTTTATCTTATATAGAAATGGCCATAAGTTACTTCCCATAGGTCACCTGAATTAAAAATGGTCATCAGTTGCCTTCCGTAGGTCATCTGATATAGAAATGGCCATCAGTTATCTCCCGAAGGCGGTCTGATTAAAAAATGGTCATCGTTGGTCTCCCGTGGTTTATCTGATATAGAAATGGCCAATAGTTACTATTCGTTGGTCAATTCGACTTGAAATGGTCATCACTTATATTTTGTGTTCAATTGAAAAGTGTGGAAGAATTGTGAGTGGAAGAATTGTGCTTGGAAGAATTGTGTTATGGAAGAATTGTTCATGGAAGAATTGTTCATGGAAGAATTGCCTCACTCCCGTCGAAAACCCTGATATCCCCAAAAAACAATATGGAAATGATTGGAGTTTTAGGATGCATATATATGAAGTCAGATTAGAAATATTTTGTAGATTAGATTTTATTGTTTTAATGTTTTATGAATATTTGTGGATATTATACACTCGATTACACGGCCAACTAGAACGCTTTAAAGCTTGATAGCTCTTGAACGGATAATCGGATTTCAAAATGGTTTTCCCTAAATTGTAACTGGATAATGTTGAAATTGTTTGATATGCTATTCGTTAAAATATTCACAAGGGTTGCAAAGTTATAGCAATTCTAGTAAAAACTTAATTTTCCATTAGAAGTAATAGTATATGTGTATGGCATAGACTAATTGAAAGTAGTTTTTGGATATTTTCTGTTTGTTTATGTTTGGAAAACAATCGGTTAACAATTGATTGTATACTAAATTTGTCTTAAAATGCCATTAAGTGTTGCCGAACGGGAACTAAAGTTCCGTAAATTATTTGATTTTTTAATTTTTGTTTCATTATTTTATAACCCTGGTGAATATTTTAACGAATGGTATATAAAACATTTCCTACATTATCCAGCCACAATTCAGTGAAAACCATTTGAAAATTGGATTATCCGTTCAAGTGCTAATTAAGATTTAAACTGTCCTAGTTGGCCGTGTAATCGAGTGTATGTCATTGACTAATAATTTTTCCGTTAAAAGTTCTTCCGTTCTTCTGTTAAAAAAACCGATGAATATAATCAAGTTCTGATACTCCTTATCCATCTCCTCCACATGCACGATATCATCTTTACTTGAACTGAATTTAGCTATCTCATGATCCTCACCAGTTCTCTTTCGTTTTCTCATCAATCTCTTCGAAAAAGTCTTGCAAAATTTGACGTTTGCTTTAATTCAGGTATTTTGCATGGATATAAATTTTTTTACAGTGTAAGTAATAATATATCGTATTCATTAACAAATTTGCCTTACCACAACTAGTAGCACCACATATTAAGAGTCTGAAGGACCATAAGGATACAAAGGCGTATTCGTTTTAGAACTCATCCTCATCGTAATCATAAATGATGATTTGTGCAGTTATCTTGTTCTTCGTTTATAAATGGTAGGTTCGAATCAGCACATGACAAATTGAAACGATTACAAAAAACGATCGATGCAATAGTTAAGACTAGAAATATTCAAAATCTAGAATTGATACGAATATAACAAAAGAACCGACTCAAGAAGAGTTGGAAAGATTTCATCAAGATGATCGATTAGTTAGCAAGTATAGTAGAAACAGCTCATCAGACAGCTCTTCCTATCGAAAGACCGTCTCCTAAATCAATTCAGACAATTCAAGGAAGCAGACTTGCGTCATGAGGTCTTCGACCGAATAGAAGTTCTATCAACTACTCTGATCCCATTGGCTCCGAACATGAAAGTCCAGGAGCTCTACCAGCTACTTTGATTACCACTAACTCTGAACATACTTTCAAGAGTCCTAAGAGTCCGTCATGAGTCATTCACGATGCATTCTATCAAGATAAAGATATTGATGAAAAAATTGTTATAAAAATTTACAGATCTTTTAAGCCAAGTAAGATCGAAAAGATAAGAGATTGTATGAATAAAATCATAATAGAGTTGTGCAATATTTAAAATTATTCGGAGCTCAAAAGAGAGATAAGTACGCTAATCCTGAAATAGATAAATATCTCAAAGCATTGAACTTTTGTAATGAAAGAATTCATCTTATTAAAATAGGCTTTGATCAACATCAAACTGGAACAGGAATTGAAAACTATAAGTACCGATGAATTAATTGAAAGTTTACAAGTATCATGTGGTAATAGAGAACAGGAAATAATAGTCCAGAAGTTAGGAATAAGATTTTATCAATCCTTGACATCTTATTAAACAAAAAAGAGATCAATCCAGAGGAGCAATGTTACTTTATACAAAATGTTATTAAACCTAACTTCAACTGAACAGACTAAACCTCACGACTTTGAGATTAATTGCACTGTACCACTAGAATTCTCATCAAGTAGTGAGATAACAATCATTGGATGTAATATGTGGTATTCGTAGCATAACATCTCAGTAAAGCGCGATACAAACAAGTTGAGATGCTTTGATGAACGAAATAGAGACGATTGTCTTTCCTGAAAGTAATTTTGACTGACAATATTCAAGATTACATCAACGATCACTTTAGACAAGATTCTCTTATTTCAATTCATCCCAACACTAACTTTATGAACAATTCTATTAAAGCTAGGTTTCAAAGTTGATTTAACGGGAGCCCACCGTTTGATCCACTGACTATTTGACGATATATCACTTGGTTTAGCACCTCGCAATGGATAAACCTGGATTTCTCGAGTTGTAGCCCAAACAAGTCTGATATAAACCAAAGGAGAATAGATTAGATCACGAAGAGATGAACTTCAATTCCCTTAAGAAAACTTGAGTTTCTACTCAATATAGGGGTTTCGGTTACTTCCCATAGGTCATCTTAGTTGGAAATGGTTATCGCTTGCCATTCGTAATCATCTTAATTGAAAATAGTCATCAACTATATTCTGTGATCAACTGGAAAGTGTGGGAGATTTTGTGCGTGGTATTATGACCCCCTAATCATAATCTTACAGGATATAGATATATTGAGATATAAAGAAAACGGCTGGAGTATATCAAACGTGGACGGGTATGTTGCCGTCGTCATAGAAGCATAAATTATACATCGTCGGATTCGTCTCGACCATACGAGTCGATGGAGGCCATACTCGAGGTCATCCGAGGTCAACACGAAAATTCGAGTTTAATCGATCTAATAAGTCGAATTTCGATTCGAGCTTTATTTAACAAATAGAACATTGAAAACTGAAGATAAATTAAACATATGTGACCTTAATGTCACTTTCATGGTCACTTGCAGACTATTTTCATCCAATTTTTTCAACGTGAGTGAGTATGTTCCCAATATAGAAACATAAGTTATACATCACTGGAATCTTCCTAACCATACTAATCGAATAAGCTCATACTCGAGATCACTCAAATTCAATTAACGTCATTTAATTTTTTCGACTTTGAATTTGGAATTTCGGGTTGACTCTAATATGAAGTGTATCTCAATTAAGACATATAATAACTGGGAAACAATACTTAAAATCTTTCTTTCAACCTTATTTTAACACTTAGGATCTTTAAATTTTTTTCATGTTATGGCTAATAAGATCATAAAAAGGCTCAGAATCGAAGATTATTTCTAATCAATGTATCACAGGAACATTTTGACGTTATAATGGTTTTGTGCAAAGTGCGAATTTGATCTGTCTAAAATTATTTCAAGCGATTAATATTATACATTTTTAAATTGAAATACACTACGTATTAGAGTAAACCCGAAATTTGACATTCAGTCGAAAAAATTAAAGACGTTTATTGAATTTTAATGTTCTCGAGTATGAGCTCATTCGATTAGTATGGTTAGGAAGATTCCAGTGATGTATAACTCATGTTTCTATATTGGGAACATAAGAAGTAGGCATGTCTACCCACAAGATGGGACACAATATTCTTTAAGACAAGTTCTATGGTATATGGAATGTAGCTGTTCGCTGCCATTTGAGTGTAAACTCAACTATAACACAACCACAAAATCAATAATAGTTTGCTTCTTAAGATTCTACACAAATAACAAAACGCTACGATAAAGTCTATCTGATTGATTAGATATTATCTCTTTTGATAAACAATTTGACGAAATATTCATCACATCAATGTTTGTAGTTTTAATATGATAGATCAGGCTTGATTTACTCCTAGAATGTCACAAACAACTGAACATGTGGCCGTGTCGAACCATATATAGAAAAGGAGGCAAGAAATCATAAACTAAATAACAACTATATTCAGCCACACCTATGTCGCTATTGTTGTGAAGTGAGCATAACAGAGTGGCACTAGCATCGATAATATTCGATTTGCGCCACAATACGAATCAGAAAAACTTCAAACACTCCAAACCCAAACAAAACTTTGATACCAGTCGCTCTTAATACATCTTGTTTATCTGATAAATTCATTCACATCAATACGCGCGTGCAAAATAATATTTTCAAGGAATTCATCGATACTACCTCAACCTTGTATCTTGCGCTCAGGGTTTAAGTTCATCCTCTGAAATTTCCCACAATCAATGGTTCTTCAATTCAAATTGGACTCACAAACTGGAAATTTGTTAGAACACTTGTCGAGCACGATACCCTTAACCATCGGAAGTGCAATGAAAACACTGGACGTCCATGTTATGCATGGTTTTTATACAGATTATTTTAGCAGTAACACTTGGATGGAACTTCGAGTTGGTATTGGTTTGAAACCTAAAAGTTTCATTAACGTACCTATTTCTGCAGCGGCTTAATATTTCTCAATTACTCTTAAGCATACATAGAAGCATATAAAGACTGTTTTACGCAAATAAACACCGACATCGGTAATATCACAATCAAGAGACACGCAATTCGCACACTGGGACATCCGTAGATCACATTTTGTTCTTAACAACTGCTTTCGTCTTTAGTCAAAACACGACGTCAAATATAGGAAATTCTCCAGAAAGAACTGATCAGAGAATTTAAATCTCTAGTCTTTACCGTCATACTCACAAACAAGATCAAAGAAAATGACTATGCATTGACCACCGAGAACGGTGCCATCATTCATTTCCGATAAAATGCCGATAGCTTACATTCAATCAGTCTTCGACCGTCTCCAAAATACACAGGTATTCCAAACATTCGACATCACTTTGATTCACTGGCATGCAGCCATTAATCCTTAAGATATCGTTTATCACTTTCGGTGGACTTTACAAATGGTTTGTTATCCAGTTCTGATACAAAAACGACTCCGACTTTCCAAGGAATCATTCAGAAATACTCGGCAAACTATTCTACAATGGATGCATAAATTATCTCAATGACATTATTGTATATCCTGAAACCGTCGAACAGCACGTCGAGCTCTTGACGAATTTTGTTAGACTTGTAGAAATTAAAAGAAAATTGATTGTCAGTTATTATTCTGTTTGTCTGGTGATCATACAGGTTTAATATTCCGTCAGTAAACCATTATTTCGTCATTATCTGAATTATGTTTTGGTTGAATGTGTTTAGGGTGGTTCTTGGGATTAGATAATACTATTGTAGTTTTGTATCTTTTAAGATTAATGAGATTCGTTATTATTGTATGGTCTTTGGTTAAAGCCGATATAAATGGAGAACACGAGCCGCGACCAAGCATCCTTCATTCTTCCTGAATGATTACGTGTTGCGATTTTCGCATGTAATGGTGTATGAGATGGACGTTTGCATGTGGTGCATGTATGTGATGAATAAATCTAGTGCACGCATGTTTTATTATGTTATTGTTTAGAAATTTTCTTTTGAAAAATTTCATTATAATTGCTCTTTGTAGTTGTGTGGTTGCTTCTGTTTAGTTTTTCAAGCTTTCGTGAAGTATTTTGGGTATGACACCAGTGGTGAATAGAACAATGGACATTGTATCTTGTCCATCCAACACATGCCTTTTAATTCTATTGATAAGTCTATATTTGAAAATATTTTCTGAATGTTTTATGTAGTTTTTAGAATTGATTATTTGGTTTTGTATAGCGGTCATGAACCCTTTTATCTCAGAGGAGAGATCCCCGCGACTCAGCCAAACGTTCGACACTTCTACTTCGACGTGGTTAGTTGCCTAATGATGCTGTCCGTGGAGAACTTATTGTACCCATAACAGGTGTTCGTAAATGTCTGATTCTTACTGCGTTTTTTACAATGACCTAAGGGAACTTCGAGATTTTATGTGGAACCTAAGGGTTATATGTAGAAATTCGGAGTTCCTTAGGGAACTTGAGTTTCTATTTGGAATCTAAGTGTATTTCTCTCTTTTAATAATGGTTTCGACCTTCGGGTCTCATCAGCTATAGGAAGTACTATAGGACTATTACTGGACCATAACTTAAACGTGATGGAAATTGAACATATTTACATTGATTAATTTTTTGGTTTTTTTTATATTTTTTGCAATGATCTGATATAGATAAATGTAATATTGACAAATATAGAGATGAAAACAATGAAATAGTTCTGAAAAGAACTTATGCGATTGTTTTGATGGATATGAGAAGGATTTTCGACAATGAAGTTTAAAATAAAGAAAATAAAAATTTTGAGGATTTTAGGTCTGAAAATTATGAAAGCCAATTTTCTAGAATTTTATGTTAGCCTATAAAAATACATATATGTATATATAATATTGATCAGTATTGAAATCTGAGACGATCTATGGACAAATTTTTAAGCATCGCCCACATATTAATTTTGACGAAGCCACAAATTCAAAAAATTATATCGTGATTTTGACCATTGGTAGTCGAAAAACTCAAAAGTTATTGAATTATACCTATTCGAACTCATTTAGACCATTTTCGGGATAATGAGTTTCGGGGAAATTAGTTTTATGGAAAATGAGTTTCGGGATAATAGGATTATGGAAAATGAACAAGTCCCGTTAATAATAATTCGATTTATCTGATAGTTGATGAAACGACTGATAGTCACAACCGAAGTATTATGAATGTAATGGTAGGAGTATTAAACGGAGAAAAGTCTGATTCTATGCTTTTATCATCGGTTGAAATACCCAATACTTTCAGTTCAACTATTTCTCAAGCAGTAATGAATAGCCTGAGAGTCTTGTGGCCTAAAAATATGGAATACGATAAAGTTTGGTTAGTTTTAACAGATGCAGCTCCTAATATGAAAGCCTTCTTTAAAGATCTGAAAAAGTTGAACTTATTCCAAAATCTCCATCACATCACTTGCTTAGTTCATGGGTTGCATAGAGTCGCTAAAGAAGTCAGAAGTGACAATAAAAATGTCGATAAACTCATATCAAGTTTAAAATTAGCATTGTCTAAGTCTCCAAAGCGATCAAAATTATTCACACGTCAAACAGGCATTAAATTACCTCCAAAACCAGTAATAGCCCGATGGGGTACGTGGCTAAATACATGTTTCTTTTATGCTGAAAACTTCGAAAAAATAGCTGGTTTCGTTAAAAATTTGAAAGGAAACAGTCGTTTCATTTCAACAGCTAAATCAATGATTAATAAAAACGAAATACAACAAAAGCTGATCGAAATTTGTGAGTATAAATCTCTGACAAAAGCTATAACTAAACTTGAAAATCTTTTACTCAAAATGAAAGACCAATTAAAAATAATTGATGGTCTTAAGAACGAATTATCAGGAACAGCTTTAAACAAATTGAAAAGAGTTTTGAACAATAATACAGACCTAATATCGTTCACTTCAGATGAAAATAGCTTTGATTTTAAACTTAAAACAGCGTTTGCATCACTAGTCACAGTAAATGTTGAAAGATCTTTCGCGAGATTCAAATGAATACAAGAAATTCGTCCAAACATTACCGTTAGTAATATAGAAAAGTTGAATATTATTGAATATAATCATAATAAGGAATACTTTGACTAGTTTTGTATTGTTTTTATACTTAATTTTCACTGAATATCAATAAAATTTGGAACTTTTTGCACCATTTTTTCAGTTTTCAAGCACCGAACCGAATTTCCGGTTCTTAATTATCAGCATGACTTGACAAACAAAATTCTCAAACCACATCCACCTCCGGCAACTTTTAAGTTCCGCCCACCAAAAAAATTTGCAAGCTACTCCCACCAAAATTTTCTTAAATTTCCATCTATATGAAATGTTTAGGAATATGCAAGCGGACTCTCAAAGATCCTTCTAAGGGCGGAGCTATAAACGCTCAAAGTTTGATTTTTCGATAGTAACTAGGATATCATTTATGTCTAGTTTTTTCATTTTTGCTTATTTGCTATCTATTTGTTTTTAAGAAAACTATAGACCTATAGAATATATCTTAGTAATCTTATCAAAAGTACTCAAAATTAAATTAAATTTTTTAAAACTAAATTTAAAACTTGAATTTAAAAAATCAAAAAGTATTGATGTATAGTAAATAATAGTATGAAGTATAGTTACTATTGAAAAATCGAACTTTAAACGTTTATAACTTATGCATACATTTAGAATGCATACAGATGGAAATTTAAGAAAATTTTGGTGGGAGTAGCTTACAAATTTTTCGGTGGGCGGAGCTTAAAAGATGCCGGAGGTGGATGTGGTTAGAAACTTTTTTGTTTGTCAAGTCATACTGATAATAAATATATAGATATGTAATGATTCCCCAGATTCACGCAAATGTAAAAGCCAACCGATTTTATGTATAGTATTTGCTATTTTTGATCGATATCAGAAGTGCTTTTGACTAGAATTATGTACATAATACAGTTGAACTCGTTTCGTCAAGCTGAGTCAAAATATGTTGATATCTTTCACCTCTGCCTACAGATAACCGAATTTTACTATTTGACCTTGGATGACCTTGGGACAGTGGTCAACGTTCACACACCAACGAGGTAAGTTCAACAATATATTGTTGTCGCACGTGACGTCTCGGATGGCCTTAAGTGCGGTTTCAGAGAAACAGTAAAAGATAAACAAACTTATTTTAAAACCTAACCAAAATTCTTGCTGTTAATTGACTAAAGTTTATTTTAAAGATACAAGATACAAGCAAAGATACCAAGGTAAAGATTGTAAAGATATCAGAAGATACAAATGTGTGATTAAGTAGTAGTATTAGCTAATTGTCTACCAGCCCTGAGCTTGGCTTTTAGGTGCCTTTAAATACTCAAAGTTTGGAGCAGTGGTCAAACGTTTCGGCCAATGCTTCATAGTTTATTTTTGAACAAATGTCAATCATTAGAGACTGTTTGACCTTAAAATACTCTAGGTTAATTCCGATGAACTGACACTGTCAACTCATTCTAAAATAGTTATACTTTTCAGCTCAGGCAATAAACTTTTATTGCTTAAGTTCGAGAGATAGATCGCTTTTCTCAAAACTTGAGGTTGTGCCCTATTTTGCACTCTAATAATAGGCATATGTGAATGCAAGGAAATATTTTGCATTCACAATAGGTATTATTTGAGTGAAACAGCATTAAACAGACTATTTCCAAATGTTTATCGCACCCTTGTGCCGTGGCTTAGTTACGATAGTGCTTCTCGTTAAGCACTCCCAACACGTTCCCCCAAATCCGAAATTAGAGTACAAACAGCTTTCTCTGTGGTCATATCACAGTCGAATACTATTTGCGAAGGCACACATTGCTGACAACTTAACAATAAAGGCTCTCGCTCTGAATTAAAGCATTACTCACGCAACAGTTCCGGGCCTGTGTGCCTAAGAGTTAAGAGTCAGCCCCAAGCGTCGCTCAATTCCCCTTTTTATTCGCAATGACACAATAAAAACTGGATTTAATATCGATTTTGTCAACTTTATAATTTTATATTTTAACCTTATCTCTTCAAACAACACAACAGACCAGAAACGGATCTTTGATTTTGATCTTACAGAATAGTTATACTCAAAGTAAGTTATATTCCAGGTAAGTTTTCCCTTTTTTGTCTTATAACTTTAGTTATAGGTTACAAATTTTTTTGATCTCCTTCTTAGGCTAAATTCTAGTGAGACTTCCTAGAATCAAATTTACATCAATGGAAATAGACCGCCAATATATTCCAAATTAGTTATTAGTCAGTTAGTGACCAACAACAGCTATTCGTAGAAACATTTCATAAGTAACCAGCGGGATATATAAAACAGTGAAGAGATTCCAACAATTAATTTCCCAAACTCGGACAAAAGTGTGAGCTTTCAAAGTGTTTAAACTTTGCATTCAACTCAAATATTGTAAACTTTGTATAAGTTTTCACTTTATAAATAAAGTTCTCAATCTGCATAAAATCTGGCCAGTTCACTCATCAAACTTAAGGCAAATATAAAACTAGAAATGCTTCACCACTTTAATTTGCACCTAAAGCATTGTTTTAACACGAATTCTGGTTCAATATCGTCGGCTGAGAATTATTCAGTCCTATCGTCAAATTTTAGCGAAAATGAGTTACTGGCAGATCATTGGAGTACATCCAATTCTCTAACTTATGAATAAAAAAATAATCAGAATATCTCAACCCGTTAGCGTAAAATCACGAAAAAAGTGGGAATTTTAATGATTTTACTGATTTTCTCGAATAATTTGACGGTATAAGAAATTGAAAATATCATACTTTGACTTGTTTTTTCATAAGGTTTCAAACAAAAAAAATTTGTCGAAATCGGAGCAACTTTTGAAATTTTTGAAAAATTGACCTAGCTCATTTTTAATAGTATATCTGTTGTCCATGTATCATTGGGAGTCAGAATATATGGTTTATTGTGAAAAAGTAAGTTGTTCCCTTTCTCTCCACTTTTACTGATTGTCATTCTCAATAATATTTAGAAAGTATATTTCATGTAGATATTAAATATATTTTCGATTCCTTGAAATTTTCATGTTTCTATATTTTAACAGCTGAAATATCCAATTATTCCTATATTTTGCAGATAGTATTATATAATTCTCAAAATTTTTCAGAAAATTAAGAGAAAACTAAAAATATAGCAATAATTATTCAAATAATATTCTAGTTTTGGACCCGTTGACAAAAATTTCGAAGCAATAAAGTTGAAGCTGAGAAGTCCCCCAATCATTATGTATATTCATTTCATATCGATATCTCATCTTTTCTCTCACTCACGATTTCAAACTTCAAAAGCGATTATTTCGAAAACTTTTTTTCTGTTTTTTCGTGAGATTGTACTGAATAATTCTAAGCCGACGATATGATTTTGTACTTAAATCAAAGTAGATTAGCGTAAATTCATGTTTAAAATAAGTCAAATACTTGTATAATACTTTTATTTTTTGTTTTTATTTGAACAATAAATGGGAGTACAGAACTACACATTGAACATAATAGAATCAGAATAGAGTCAAAACATTATTAACTAAATTCTAATTTTATATATTAATTACAGAAGGATTTTCAAAGTGATCACTTGTTCTTTTCAGAACACTCCAATGAACTTTTATCATATCATTAGTAATAATATCGCCCCAATTATTGATCAGAATTTTGATTAAGTTTTCGTTAAACTTAACTTCAGCTGAAATCGATTGAAGAAAAGCATAATAAAAATAAAATACAACAATTAAACAGAAAAGTATTAGCAATGAGTAAAAATCTAAGATAATTAATGAATCTATACATAAGGACAGATAGAGCATGAAGAATATAATTATATCAATTTTGATGAAATACTTAATGAAATACATATTTTCATTGATATTATTCTTAATATAGATGAAATCGAGGACTGTTCGATGAGTTGAATCAATAACATTAACAGTTGGTATTCCTATTCGTCTCTTAAGTTGTTTATTAAACAATTTTAATATTGATAAATATTGTCTATAAGTGTCATAATGAATTAACTGCAGGATTATTTTCCAGCCATAATTGAAAGTACAGTTGAATACCAGACTTAAGTCAGTATTGGTTTGTAGAATCTTTTGATTCTTCAAGTATTCAATCAGTTCTTCGAATACTTTCTTCATGTAATGGTAATTATCGCGAACCAGAAACGCAAGAACGGTTGCACTTATAATTATTATCGCTAATGTTGCTGAATATGACGTTGAATATTCATAGGGTTCAGTTCTGAATAAATAATTGCTATAACTGTGAAGTTTTATTCTTAAGCTTGACAGCATTGAAGATTTTATCTTAATATAAGTATAAGACATAAAACTTGATATCGCTGTAAAGCAAAGCAGAACTTTAGTTAGAGTTAAGTTAATATTGTCTTCGATTCTGTTAATTAGTGTGACTTCGGTAATCATAGAACATATGGACAATAAAGTTAATACGAAGAAAATCCTATTAATTATTCGTTTATCAAAGTTTTTTAGACCATATATTAGCAACAAGTTGTCTAACATGGTCATAGAATTAATCTCAAGTAATTTCAAATCTAGAATTAAAATCAAGCAATTATGGTTATTTCAGTGTTTAAAGAGCCTGATTAGCTCAGTCTGCTCTCTAAGATAATTCTTATGAGCTTATCTATAAATAAATTTCTCCATAAATATATACATTAAGCAGGAGAAAGTTTCTGATATGAGGGATTTCAAGAATTTGTCATGAGCTATATTTTACATGATCAATAACGGCTTAAACATTTTCAATCAAATCGCTCAAATGTAAAGCAGTGCTCTTTAAACTTTTGAAATATTAAAACTCGATCATTGTGAAAAGTTATTGCATCCAAAATGAAAGATCTATTTAAATAGTCTCTTACAGGCATTAGAATTTGAAAGAATGCGCAGAATCTGTTTGATGTGTAGCCTTTAAGTTTCTGTTAACGTTGATTATTTTCAAGTCAATTTTTATACATCAATCTTGGTATACATAAAACGATGAGTCATTTATTTTTAAATTTATTCATCTCGTCATCTTCAAAAACCTTAATGAACAAAAGTTTATCATCATATATAACTTAAGTTATATGAACAATCTTTGGGTATGTTAAAAGGTTTCTTTTGAAAGTGAAATTTAATATCTTATCTAGATTTATTCATCAGTCTTAAAAGTTCGGGGAATTGAAATCAATATTGTTGAATATTGGACGTTCACTAGGAAATGAACTGGAAATGTGTTTCAAAACCTTTTTGCCTCACTCGTATTTATGAAAACTATGAATAATAATGTGAACGATTCAGTCTGATATCGAATAATTTGTCGTCAATAAGTGTAGGTAAAAATACAGATAACAAAAGGAGTGTTTAGTTATGGACAAATCGTTTGTATCGTTAGTTAGCATTTAACTTCCGGAAATAATCTAGTAAGACAAAATTTTGTTAAATTGCTAGGAAGATAAAATAAACTTCAATATTAAAATTTTGAAAGTAAGCTTATTAGTGAGCCTAGATAGAGTTGTTGGAATATAGATTTGCTATCTCGTTTAAATACAAATGAAGCAGACAGCTTCATTTCAAACTCCTAACACATTAGTAACGATTAAGTATAATTATAGGATTCATTTTAAGACTAGTAAACTAAATGTCTATAAACAAATAGAATTGGTTTTGGGGACAAAAATGACAGGTTGGACACGATTTTTAAACTTCCATATCGAAATGAACAAATGTTCAAAGGGTTAGTATTGTTCTGGCTTCAATAGAAAGATGACTTTTATTTCATTTTAAAGTTTAGGGCTCATAATACGTCAATACATACAGTGAGAATTATCTAGATAACTCCATAGTAAGGATAGTTTTTTAGCAAGAATTATATACTATGTATGTGAAAATACATTAAATTTGAAGTGACTGTTAAAGAACCTTTGCTTGATTACTTGAAATCATTATGATTCTCGATAGTACGTTAGAGATTCGTTTATTAATGCTTTTCAAGCTAGTTATCAACGTTTCTGGAGACTGAAAATGATGATAATAGCGCATTTAGGTGCAATTGTTCCAATAATAAAATAAATTTGCTTCTCATATTCAATACTTCAACTAAGGCTCTTAATACTGGAGGAAATATCATCTACACATGTGGATTCTGATATTTTGACGAGTAGTCGAGTAGTACAGTCTGACAAGGCTGAGTTACGAACTTTCCAAATCTGTTAATCATAATAGTAAAATCTGAATTTCTGGGACAAAATCATAGTGCAATTGTGGCTTTATTTACTCATTCACTAACAAATCTTAGCACAACAATGTGTATGGTATTAAAGAGAAAAATTTCATGTATCAGGATTATCAAGAGTTCGTCATCAATCTTAATCTATATGATTAATATTGATTTATAAATTTCCCATCAAATCACTTGAATGTAAAGCAATATGTTCCTCAAGCTTTTGAAATACTAAAAGTTAACTAGGGTGTGAAAGTTGTTGCAAAATGAAGTCTGTCTAGTTTCTTACAGGTATTTAAATTTGAAATAATACATAGAATCCTTATTACGAACGGCTAATAAGTTTCGGCTAACGATGTTAATTATTTTCATTTCAATTATTTCTTATGCATCAATTCTGATATAGATAAATGATGAGTCTATTTCTGCATTTGTTCACCTCACCATCTGCAACAATTTCAACGAACAAAAGTTTGCTATCGAACAATAATTCGAGTTATATATACGTAAAATCATTAGGTTGCGAAAGCCTTCTATTTAGAGTGAAATTTGATATCTAAATTTATTCAACAGGATCTGAAAAGTTCAGAGAATTGAAATCAATATTGTTGAATATTGGACGCTTACTATGAAACAAACAGAAAATGTGTTTCAAAACCTGTTTGCCTTGTTCTTATTGATAAAACTATGCATCTTGTGTACGATTAAGAAACTGATTTGAAAATTTTATCATTAAGAAGTATAGGTGAAAAATACAGATACAAAGAGTATTTAGTTATGAACGGATCACTTGTTAGTGTTTAATTTCTAGAAATAACTTGGTTAGACACAATTTCGTTAAATCGCATTTAACAGAGGTATAAAATGAACCTCGATATTGAAATTTTGAATGTGATCCCGTTAGTAAGCGAAGAAAGAGTATTAGAATATAGGTTTGCAATCTCGTTTAAATACAAATGAAGCAGACCGTTTCATATCAAACGCCTAGTACATCAGAAACGATTAAGTGTAATCATAGGATTCACTTTTGAAACAGTAAACTAGATGTTTACAACGATTAGAATTGGATTGGTTTTGTGGATGAAAATGACGGGTTGTGATCGATCATTGAGTTTCCATGTCGAAACGAACAAATGTTTAAAGGGCTAGTATTGTTCTGGCTTCAAAAGAAAAGATGATTTTTTAATTCATTTGAAAATGTAGAGCTCAAAATACGCCAATACACAGAGTCAGATTTATTAAGATCATTCGATACTAAGGATAGTTTTTTCATCAAGAATCATATACTTTTCATGAAATTATGAGAAAATATATTCTATGTAAGATGGCTTTTGGTGAAATTATGCTTGATTATTGATATCGATATAATTGTTGATAAAACAGCGCAGAAAATTCCTCATTTATTAGTGCTTTTCAAAAGAGTCATTAGTGTTTTCGTAGAATGAAAATGATAGTGATAACGCACTTGAAAATAATTGTTTGTGAATAGCAAAAATAGTTTACATTTCATATTCAATAACTCTATGAGAGCTTTAATTCTGGAAAAATTATCATCTACAAGTTGTGCAGATTCTAATATAAACACGAAGTCTAATAGCACGGGCTGAGATGGCCGAGTTACAAATTTTCAAGCTTGGTGATCCTTATAGTAGAATCCGAATTTCTGGAAAATTTAACTGTATTACATTTATGACTTTATTTACTATCGACTAACAAATCAGCACAAAAATGTGTGGGTTATTAAAGAGAGAATTTCGGGCTTCATAATTATCATGAATTCGCAATAAGTCTCATTCTACATAATCAGTAATGGAATAAAAATTTTCGTTCAGATCACACAAATGTAAGGTATTGTGTTCCTTTAGTTTTTGAAACATCAAAACCTAATCATACTGTGAAAATTTATTGTAAATTGAAAAATCTGTTCAACCAGTCTCTAACAGGGCTTCAAATCTAAACCAATGCACATAAACTGTTTGATGTATAGCTAATATGTTTTTGTAAACAGCGTTGACTATTTAAATTTCTATTGTTCCTTATACATCAACTCGGGTATACGTAGAACGATAGCTCATTTATTTTTGCATCTATTTACTTCTTCATCTTCAACAACCTCAATGAACAAAAGTTTGTTATCAAAAACAACTTAATTCAAGTTAAATGTATATGAAACCTTTGCAGTTGTGTTAAAAGGTTTTCTTTAGAAAGTGGAATTTGATATATTATCTGGATTTATTCGTCAGAGCCTTCAAAGCTTAGAGAATTGATATCAACATTGTTGAATATTGGTCGTTCACTAGGAAGCCAACTGGAATCGTATTTCAAAACATTTTTGCCTCTTTCATATTTGTAAAGAAATATGAATTATAATGTGAACGATTGAAAACCTGAATTGGACATTTTACTATCTCTAGGCATCGATGAAAAGCACAGATATGAAAAGGAGTGTTTAGTTAGTGACGGATTGCTTGTATTGTTAGCGTTTAATTATTAGAAATAATCTGGCTAGGCACAATTTTGTCCAGTTACTCAAAGGATAAAATGAGTCTCTATTTTGAAGTTTTGAAATTGAGCCTATTAGTGAGAGCAGATAGAATTGTAGGAATATAGATTTGCTATCCCGTTTAAATATAAATTGAGCAGAAAGTTTCATATCAAACGCCTAACACATGAGAAACGACCAGGTGTAATTTAGGATTCATTTTTGGAACAGCAAACTATCGGTTAGTCAATAAGTGTTGGGCCTAACGCCTTTCCTGATATTTTGGAATGCTGATTTTTAGAGTATTTCACAGAGCCTTGTCTCATGAAATCTCATGCTAAAAATCGACTTCTCAAAGTAGTAATAAAATTATGAATCGTTAGAGATATCGATGCATACGCTTGATAGAAAAAAAAATATTCTTTTCTAAGAATTTCTATGTGATTTTGACGAAAAAGGTTATCTAATAATTTTACGGTTGAGTGAAACCAGCTAATTTTTGTCATGCATTCATTTGAAGCATATCAGTATTATTTGTATAACAATAATCATTCAAATATATTAGAAAAGGTTTTGGGCCGAAGCTTATTGACTGGTTTAATAGATGTCTTTAACGAATCGAATTGAATTGGTTCCATGCATAAAAATGACGGGTTGGACTCGATTATTGAACCCCAATGTCGAAACGAAAAAACGTTCAAAGCGCTAGTGTTATTCTGGCTTCAATAGAAAAGATGACTTTATTCCAATTTAAAGACTAGAGCTTATATTAATATATAGAGTTATTTTTCTAATCAAGATAATTCATTTGAGAATAGCTTTTAACAAGAATCATATTCTATGCATGAAATTTAAGTGAAAGTATATTTCATTTAAAATAACTTTTGGTGAAATGACGCTTGATTATTTGAAATCAATATATCGATAAAATGCAGAAATTCTTCATTCACTAGCACTTCAAACTAGTTACCAATATTTTTCAAAATGGATGAAAATAACGGCACATTTGAAAATATTTGTTTATCTGAATGACAAATTTTTGCATCTCGTGTTCAGCAATTCTGATGGTTTTAGTAGTGACAAGAAATACCATTTACAAGTTGTGCAGATATGGGCGTGTTAGTCAGAACTTAAGTAGTACGGGCTGAGCGGGCCGAGTCGAAGAATTTTCAAACCTGCAGACCCTGGCTATGAAATCTGAACTTCCTCTAAAAGTAGTCTTAGTGCTTTTCTAGCTTTGTTTATCTGCAAATTTCAGCGTAAATATATGCGTTATTGAAGAGAAAATTTTTTTTCAGAATTGTCACTAATTCACCATAATTCATATTCTACACGATCAATAACAGTTTAAACATTTTCAATCAAGTCGCTCAAATGAAAAGGTACGTGTTCTTCTAACCTTTGAAACATCAAAACCCAAACAAACTGGGGAAAATTACTGCAAGGTTAAAGATCTATTCAACTAGCTTTATAGGTATTCGGATTTGGAAGAATGTGCAGAATCTGTTTTATAAAAAACTATTGAGTTTCTGTTAACGAGTTTGACTATTTTCAAGTCAACTACTTTTATAATCAATCTCGTGTACATAAAATGGTGAGTCATTCACTTTTGCATTTATTCACTTCATCATCATCTTAATAAATTCAATGAACGAAAGTTGGTTATTAATAATAACTTAATTCAAGTTACATAATGATACGAAAATATCCTTTAGAGTGCTAAAAGGTTTTCTTTTGAAAGTAAAATTTGATATCTAAACTTATTCGTTAGAGTCTTAAAAGTTCAGGGAATTGATATCAGTGTTGTTGAATATTGGGTGTTCACTTGGAAACCAACTGAAAATGTATTTCAGAGCCCTTTTGACTCGTTCACATTGAGAAAAATTATGAATAATAATGTGAACGATTAAGAATCTGATTTCGAACTTTTATAATTAAGAATAGTATTGTTTAGTTATTGTAAGATAACTTGTATTGCTGTGGAGGTGACTAAAAAATTCGCAACCTCACATGGAATCATACATATCAATTTTTATTTGTTATTTTTCAATACAATCCCCTTTAATTGCAACATATTTGGTCCTTAATCCACTGAAATTAAAGTGAATTTTATTGACGAATAATACAAAAGTTTAATTTGATTATATCCCTATATGTTGGTCTACGAATATTTCGAATCACCTCCGTAGTCTTTAATATTCACAAATAATTTACTTGTCGAAGAACAGTTTTTAAAAACTACCCAAAAGAGATAAAACGAGTAAATTTAACATTGAAATCTATAGTTAGCTTATCAGTGATCGCTTATCGGATAGAGCTTTTGAAAATATTTTTACTATCTTATTTATCTAAAAATAAGTCACACGGTTTCCTAGAGAACGATCGAAACCTTAGCGATAATTAAGGGTAATCGCACGATTCATTTTGGGGCAGTATCTGTAACAGATCAAGTTGGATCTGGTTTAGAGGCAAAAGCGACGGATTGGGCTCAAATATTAAACACCGCTGTCGAAACGAACAAACATTCGACGGACTAGTACCAGTCTGACTAATTGACAAATTCGAATTTATTCCATTTTAAAGTCTAGAGCTTATAATACACTAATATATAGAGTGATACCTATTATAATCAAGGTAATTCATGGTTAGTTATAAATGTACTTTGGCATAGTCGAGTGTGCCATTTCTAGTGATTCACCTTTATTAACAGGATAACACGACGATTGAAAATTTGGCGGGAATATATTCCGTTCGACAATAGTTGGTGAAAATATGCTTTGTTATTTGAAAGAAGTGTAATTCGTGATGAAAAAAAATATAGAAAATTTTTCATTCGTTGTCATTTCAAACTAGTTAACAATGTTTTTCAAGATTGAAAATGATAGCGCGTTTGAAATAAGTCTATGTGAATGACAAAAGTATGCGTCACGTACTCAATAAATCTACGATTGCTTTTAATACTGGAAAAATATCATCTACAATTCGTGCGACTTTAGACTTGTTGATCGGAAATCGAGAATAGACTGGGCGGGCTGAGTCGGGAGTCTTCTATCTTGCAGGCCCGCATAGTGATACCTAGATTGTCGAACAAAGTAGCCAACACATTTCTGAATTTATAATTTTTAGTTGGAATTTGATTTTCAAAATAATTATTCTGATCCATTCAAATAATCTTGTAGCCATTAAACCACAATGAGCATTTAGCAAGTCATCAAATTTTTCAAAATTGTGAAATTGAAGTTTTGACTGGTGTTTCATTTCATGCTTTGAGTCACATTTAGGCCAAGAACAGTTGTTAGTGCTGCTTATTGTCAGTAGTGATTTAGTTAGTCTATAATTGATTATGAAATATAGTTTCGTTTGAAGAATGCAAAATGTAATAAAAGTAATGCTCAACTTAGTTAACAAGGTGGACAAAGCCCGAAAACGGTTTTTGAACATCATTTGATTCGTTATATTGATCTTTTACTCTGTTAAAGTAAACGAGAAATGCTTAAGTGTTCTTATATCCATATTCGAGTATAGAGTAATTAGATTTCAATCGCTTTAGTCTTTAACATAAATTCAGTTAATATGGAATTGTGCATTTATATTAGAGAACGACGTAATAAATAGAAATTGACTTGAAATGAAACAATTCTTTCGCTCGATTATATATTTTGAACTATTTCTAGAGTTCGAGCATTTTGGAAGGCGAATGTTGAAAATTCTAATGCGAAAGATATCTAATTCCGTAAGAAAAACCTTTAAGTTAACCATCAAATGTAGTTTCTTTTAATCTAGGCAGATATTAATAGTTATTTAGTTGAGTGTGTGTAGAAATTACAGGAATCGAGTAGTCTTCGTTTAATGCTTTTATCTTAAAATTGATAATTTGTCGAGCTGCTTTCGTATTCTTTGATTTTGTATTCAAACGATCGGAATCTGAATTGTTATACTAATAGAAAGTTATTATAGAATTGAAGCGTTCATCTAAATTCATACGGGATGACAGACATTAGAAATGAAGTCACCTTAAGTCATTTTCATACTCTAACTCTTGCAATGACTATAAATCGTGATATTGATTATGAAAGAGAGCAGTCGTTACAAAGAATACTTTATACTCATAATTATCTATCGAAATGTGGTCGATTAACATGAAAATGATTAGACAAAGTTTACGTTCAAAGCTTAATTCATGTAATAAAAGATAATGTTATTATAAGTGAACAAGTTCTTAAAATCTTCGAGTCAAAGCTAATCTTGAATGCAGAAAATCTTTTGGAATTACTACTTTGCTTTCAAATTGTAAATTCTTGACATGTGATAAAACGCGTGAAAAATGAAAAATTGTCAAAACAGAAATACAACTACTGAGAAGAAGTGAATTTTTCGATAAATATAGATGTAATATGTAATATATTCAAGTTTTCGGTCAAATGTTATGAATTTTAAGCAGGATATGAAGTTTGACTACGAAGTAAGATTTTAAGACACTGAATATATTATTCTGAACTATTTTCTAATAATGAAGATAAGAATTTTTATCGTAAACTTGAATTCTTCAGTCAAACGAAGAAATTCTACGAAACAAAAGGGAAAGTTTTTCATTTGTTGAATGTTGTATTTGAGCTTGTGGGAATGCGTAGAATATGACAGTCATATGAACTGATGAGCGAAATCTGAATTTTAAAGCCATCTTCTATATAATTTTGGTAAATTCTTAAACTTAATATCCATTTATCCATACCATATATACAGTAAGATTGAATTAATGCATGTTCAAAAGTAGCATTTATCTACAGATAAAAATATGTAAAATTTTCAAACTAATACATATTAAGTTACATGTTGTACGAACAGTCCTGGTTAGGCCCGACTACGCTATCAAAGATTTAGGACGAACGTTTTCAACAAAATGACATACAGCTTGTCAAGAATTGCGGAAGCTCTGTGAAAGTATGGAGTTGTCTAATCGTCAATGGATTAGGACTGATACACAATTGGTGTTAATTCCAATGGTAAATGAAAACAATTCTATCACTTGGTTATCTATTTCGAACTATCACTGGTCTTCAAGCGTTATGCAAGGCAAACCATGAGTAATGTCCTGCCGAAGATGGTCAATTTCTTAAGAAGACTTAACATCAAATATAACTCTCCTTTAATCAAATAGGATATTAATAGTTATTTATTTGAGACTGAAGAAATCACATATGAATATCGAATAATCCTTGTTTAATGCTTTCATGTTAAAATTTATAACTTGTTGAGTTCCTTTCGCATTCTCTGGTGTTGTATTGAAACGATCGGAATCCGAATTTTTTTGCTAGTAGAAAGTTATGACAGAATTGAATCGTTGATCTAAATTCATACGGAATGAGAGACATTAGAAATGAAATCACCTACGGTAATTTTCATACTCTAACTCTTGCAGTGAATATAAATTATGATATTGAATATGAAAGAGATAACAGTCGTTATACAGAATATTCTGTTTGTCAAATAATATAGACTTATGTAAATAATTAAAATAATTATGGTTAACTTGAAGCAAACTTCACAGTCATAAATGACTCGAAATATAGTTGATGTTATGAAAGATGTAATCTTATGAATAAATTGTCAGAATTTTCAAATGCAAGCAAGTCGGATTCTAAAAATGATTTTGATTCAAACGATTATTGCCACAAGAAGTGGTTGTTAATCCTAGGACGACTTATTTGCACAGATTTTGGAAATTATGATTCAATTGTCACCCAATAAGTCGTTGAGTACTTTGCTCTCCCATATCTATATTGATCACAGTGCAAATGATTATATCTTTGCTATGATTTGCGGAAAATCCTGGTATACTCGTAGTTTGTGTAGATTATTCCTCGTTTATAACAAACGAATTCAATATTCTGTCAATGCTTGTCTCGAGGTTCTCAACCGAATAATAGACGGTATAACTCAAATAACACAAAGCTGACGTATGAGAAAACTTTTGAAATGATTTCGACCTTATTTTCGCCAAAAGACATTAGTTAACAGAAGCAAAAATTTATAACGTAACGAAGGAATAAGGCAGAAATTGACTAATTTTAAGCGATCTTCACAATCTCTATAACTATTGTGGTAATTGTAAAACTTGTTGTATTAACAATTAAAGACAGACTAAGCCATTGTAGAGAATATTTCGTATAAATATTTTTTAGAAAAGTATAGCTGACTAAGTTTAAGCAGTCTTCAAACCCATAAATCATTCGACAAATATTAAGTTTAAAATGTAGTCCATCTCATGAGACAATGTGATCTTATAATTAGATTCTGAGAATCTGCAAGCTCAAGACAGTTTATGAAGTTTTGAGATTTCTAAAACATTCACTTACTGCCAAACCGAAAATTGTTGATAACCGATAAAACATTGAATGAAATGTGTCGAAACTGAAACACAACCATTAGGGAGATGTGAATATTTCAATAACTGCAGGTATTGTAGTTATATGATTAATAAATCAATACAAAAATTGAAATAGATAAAAGTTGAAAGTCGTGAGCTTTAAACTTGATATGGAGTTTGATTTCAAAATGTGAATTTAGACTGTTCAAAACCATTTTCTAACACTCAGTAAAGATTTCTACTGTCGATTCGAGTTTTGTCAAAGTTCACAGACTAAATGGGAAAGTCATTGAATTATTTAATTCTTGTAGTTCAACAATTTCGTACTTGAATCAAAATGGTTTTGCCTGAATTCATATTTAAAATCAATCTCACAAGTGTATCATGAATACATTTGTTCTCTGATAGTTTTCATTTGAACAATAGAAAGGGATAGAGAAAACGTCACAGAGTGCACAAAAATTTCTGAAAGTACACTTTGAACATAATACAATCAGAATAGAGTCAAATCGCTGTTGGGCCAATTTCCGATCTTATCCCTGAATTACAGTGATTTCAAACTGATCATTTTTTCATTTCAGAACAACCTAATCAGCATTTATCATATCATTAGTAATCATATCACCCCAGTTGTTGATTAGAGTTTTAATTGAGATTTCATTAAACTCTGACTGAAATAGATTGAGACAAACACAAGAATTTAGTAAAATGATTAAACAGAAAGCGTTAATAATTCGTAAAATTTGAGTGTCAACTAATCTTTACATAAGGATAGATAGAGTATGAAGATATGATAAGTTTGATATCGATGAATATTTTCTACAAATATAACAAATTAGCAGCAGGATTATTTTCCACTCACAATTGAAGGTACAGATGAATACCAGACTTAAGTGATGGTTGGTTAGTGAAGTCGTTTATACTTCATGTTCTACTGGTTGTTCGAGCACTTTCTTCACATGATGGCAATTGTTTCGATACATAAACATAAGAATTATTACCTCATTACAACAATTGTTGTTCATAATATCAGAAGTTGTTGAATATTCTGGGGTTCATTTGTGTACACATAATCGCAATAACTGTCGAGTTTTATTCTCAAACACGATAGCAATGAAGATTTTAGCTTTAGACTCGATATCTTGGTTAACTAACTCAAAGCTATCACTAGTGTCACGTTAATAGCGTCTTTGATGTGACTATTAGCATGACTATCATAAAACGTACGGACAGCAAAGTCAAAATGATGAAAGTCAAATTAATCGTTGTTTATCAGAGTATTTAAATCATTATTAGTAACAAGTTGTCTAACATGATCATAGAATTAATCTCAGGTGTATTTCGAATCTTGAAATCTGAGAAACTGTTTATTGAATATGTCAAAGAATATGAACTCAATCTTCGCCTTATGAGAATTAGTTTACTCATTTATAAATAAGCCTCACAAACAAAAACGCATTAATAAAGAGGAATGTTTCTGTTTTCCGAATTGTTAGCAATCGTCGGAAGTCATATTCTATATGATCAATAGAGGCTTTAGCATTTGCACCCAAAATGCTCGAATAAGTTAACAGCGATCTCGTTTGTGATAATTAGTATGATTATCATAAAACATATGAACAGTAAAGTCAATATACGAATTCTATTAATTTTTTTTTATCAAAGAGTTGAGATTATACATTAGTAACAAGTTATTTAACATGATCAAACAATGAATCACAGGTATAGCACGAATGTGTACATAATAAAAATTTTGTTTATTCAGTAGCTAAAAAGATTATGAGTTCAACACAAGCCTTAACAGAATTTGCATTCACTTATCCATAAACAAGATTACAAACAAAAATATGTGTATCGATAAAGAGAAAAATTTCTCTTTTCAGAACTGTCAGGAATTCGTCAGAAGACATTCTATACAATCAATAACGGTTTAAGCATTTCAATTAACACGAAGTGTCTTCGATTCTGATAATTAGTATGACTGACTATCATAAAACGCATGGATATTAAAGTTGATATGAAGAAAACCCTACTAATTACTGGTTTATTAAGGTTTTCGATTGTATATTAAAACAAGTTATTTAACATGATCATAAAGTTAATTTCAGGTAGATTCTAAATCTGGGGTTCAATTAAAAGACTATGGTTATTGAACAGTTTAAAAATTAGTAAGCTTAATCTGTGCTCTGACAAAATTCGTATTGACTTATAAATAAATCTTTACATAAATATATGCAATAATCAAGAGAGAAGTTTCCGAATTTGCAATTTTCAACAATTTGTCACAAGTCATACTTTACAAAGTCAATAATGGTATAAAAACTTTTAATCAAGTCGTTCAAACGTAGAGCAATGCATTCTTTAAACTTTTGAAAACTCAACACTCAACCAGACTGAAGACTATTGAAAAATAAAAAATATGTTCAACTATTTTTGTACAGGTATTCAAATTTGAGTGCGAGCAACCTGTATAATGCACGGCTAATAGGTTGGCTGCAATTTGCAATATTGGTTATTTTCACATGAATTATTTGGTACATAAATGCTGATATATACAGTATAAAAGTGAGCTCTATTTTTGCATATATTTAGTTCACAATGTTCAATAAGACGTCATCAAACAAGCTCTTATCAAAGTCAGCCTAATTCAAGATACATGTATATGAACGTATCATTTGTTGTGTTAAAAGCTCTTCTTTTGAGAGTAAAATTTGATATCTTGCTTAAGTCTATTTACTACTCTTAAAAGAGTGCGGAATTGATATCAGTATTGGTGAACATAGTGCGTTGGCTAATCAACAACTAGAAATGTATTACAAAGTCTTTTTACTTGTCGTTGATAAAAAAAACTATAAATAATAATTTCAATGATTAGGAATTTGAAGTCGAACTTTTGTCATTAAGAATCATCGATATTGGATATAAGAAATGAAAGTAGTGTTTAATTTTCAGTATCTGCTTAATGTTTAATAATCTAATATTTAAACACATATTTCACTTACTCATAAGAGATAAATACGAAAGAAATATAATTGTACTATGTGATTTAACAGGAAATCAGACAGATAGTTTGATCGCGAGTGCCTAATAAATTGGCAATGATCAACTGAGATTATAAAGTTTACTTTGGGACATCAAACTAGGTATTTAAAACGTGTTGAATTGAGTTAGGTATAGGCACATGAGTGAAAGCCTCGAACACTCAAACCTTAAGCGTCACTATCAGAATGAACAGGAATTGAAAAGCTTGTACTGCTCTGACGTCAGTAGAAAGATGATTATTTCAAGGCTTAATACTTGTGATTAAATAATATCAGATCATATGAAATTTATAATCAAGAGAATTATGCTTACGCCAATGATAAAAATGTTTGCATCTCATCCAAAAACTCTATGAGAGCTTTGAATACTGGAAGAATACTATCTATTAATTGTGCCGATTCGAAGGTGTTACCAGAATTCGAGGAGCACAATTTGGGCAAGTCGAATCAATGATTTGCATACCTAAAATGATCGCGAAATCTGATTTCTTGAGAAGTAGTCTTAGTGCACTTCTGACTATATTACAATGTTCTGTTGACATTTCAGGCTTGTTTCTACGACGATAATTTTAATCTATTCAAATAATTGTGGAGGGGTTGAACTTGATCAGTTTTGTAAAGTTATCTAACTGAAATTTAAACTTCTGAGTCTGTTAACTTCAACGTTTGCCTCTTCCAATCAAAGCATTTCAGGTGTGTGGCTAACCTCAGGCTAAAATAGTGGTTATAATTGTGCTCATCAAGTAATCTAAAATGTTCTAAAGAGTGAGCAGGTAATAAAAGTAACAATAAATTTGGCGAAATCGCGAACAAAGACGAAAAATAGTCGTTTCATACTATTCGATGCTTATATTGATTTTTTGCTCAATCAAAGTAATCACATAAGTTAAATCAATTAAAGTTCAATCGCTTAATATTTTCATAAGCATTCGTTTGTTTTGGAAAAATACAATTATAATAATATGAGAAATGAAAATGGCCTCAAACAAAAAATTTCATCACTTATCTATTTGAAATTATTTTTAAAAATAATGCAAGACAAATGTTATAATAAATCTAACACAAGACGGTCAATTTGTCAGAAAATATTAAAATCAAATGTAAATTAATTTTGTTCTAAGCAATATAAGCATTAATTGCTATTTAATTCACGCTGAGGAATTATAGATACATTCGGTGAATAGTCTTTATATAACACTTTCATCTCAAGGCTGTCAAGCTACTTTTGAGCTCGGCTTTCGTATTAAAGTTATCAAAATTTGAATCGTTGATATGATAACAAATATTCATTGCGCAATTGAAGCATTCAATTAATCTCATGAGACAGATATTGGAAGTTGAATCGTTTTGAATAATTTGCATATTCTCTAACTTACAATGACTAAATATGATATTGAGTATTTAAGAGATGGCAAAGCTATTATATATATTATTCTATAGATTGTATAAACATCAATTTGCTTAACTTAAACACTTCAAACTTACAGGTGATTCCACAGAATTTAAGTTTAAAGCTAGTTGATGTGACAAATGATAATGTAATCTTATGATTAGATTGTCAGAACCTATAAATCAAAGCAGATTATGGAGTTTGGTGATTTTTGAGATTTTTCAGATTTGCTACTAATCTATTATTCTTGATATCTGTTAGAACACATAGTAGATGATAAGTGTATCAAAGCTGAAATATAACCAATATCCTGATGTGAACATGGCAAAAAATTTATATTGTAAGTCATATGATTGATATGTGAATAAGAAAATTAAGCAAGTTCAAACTTGAAAATCGTGAGCTTAAAATTGATGTGGAATTTGATTTCGAAATAAGTTATTTTGATATATGAATCTGGCTTCTGTTCGACTTTATCTTCCAACACAGAAGAGTTTTTGTTACAAACTTGAATTGTTGTCAAAAGATGTCTACAAAAGAAATAGAGAATTGCTTCGATTGTTTTGACTAACTCTTGAACAAGACTTAAGTGATTTGTTTCTTTGTAATTTTGGTTCTAATATTCTTAAACTACATATACATTTATCTACAACGTATAAGATCAAATAACTATGTATTGAAATGCAGCACTTAAATGTTTAGGTAAAACAGTTGTACTTTTCTAACTTGAAATATCCAGTTACATATTATGATAAAGAATTTCTGATTCAATTCGATTGCATTACCAGAGATTTTGTATACCAAATTTATATTTAGACAATCTATAACTCATGTTGAACTCAATTATCTGAATTATATTCATATCGAATAATCAGGACATCAGTAAAAAATATGGTAGCTTTGAAAATATTCTAAACTATTTGATCAGAAATTGACGAAAAATTGGCTTATTTGGACCAAAATAAAATTGAGGTCAATTAAACTGGTGAAAAGCAGCAACAAAGAGAAGTAGAAAATTGCGAAATTCTAGAAGATGTTGAGCAACAAGCAGTTTAAAGCATCACAACTGTAAGACATTAAACAGATTTAGTTTAATATTCAAGTTTCGAGCATTCATCTGAATTTAGTTCACGATGAGTGAACGTATGTCGCTCTAGACCTACTCTCGAAGATTGTGTAGTGTTCTTATGGATTACGTTTTCAGGAAGATAACATAGTTCATGAAGAATTGTAGGAGTTGTGTGGAGGTATGAGTTCTCATCACTAATAGTTTGGGACCGATTTACAAAAATTAGTGGTAACTTGATAGTAAATGGAAACAATTCTATGGTTTGATAATTTTTTTTGAGCTATTTTTGGTCTTCAAGAGTTATGTAAAGCACATGTTATGAGAAATGCAATGCAAAAGATAATTTCTTAGGAAGTCAGCACTAAATGTAAGTTTGTTACCATCAAAACAGATATTAAATGTTATTTAGTTCAGACTATGAAGGAATCACAGGTGAGTATGGAATAACGTTTATTTAATGCCTTCATGCAAGAAATGATAATTTGTTGAATTACTTTCGCATTCTCTGGTTTTGTATTAAATGACCAGTGTTTGAATCGTCGTGCTAGTAGAAATTGACGACAATTGAATATTTATCTGATTTCATATAGAAACACAGATAATTTAAATTGTATCACATTGCGTAATTTTCATATTGAGAATATTCTATAAATTATATAATATATATAAAATTTTCGTCGACTAACCTGAAACAAAATTCCAAGTTATAATCCAAAAATTTAGTTCATATAATGAAAAATAGTGTGATCTAATAACTAGAATTTAAGAATTTTCAAATCGAAGCAAGTTGAATTCTAAAGCTAATATTGATCCTTATTTAATTGATGCTAAGTATTAATTGCAGGTGAGTTTATCGAATAGTCCTCATTTAGCACTTGATCTTAAAATTGTTGACCTACTTTTGCATCTACTGGTTTCCCATTACAATTATCAGAATTTAAATCGTTGTTATTTTGATTGAATGTTATAATAGAATTCATTTATACATTCAATCTAATATATAATATAACAGATACTAGAAGTTGAGTCAATTTATGCAATAATACTCTTCTCTCCAACTGTTGCAGTGACTGTGAATTGTGATATTGATCGTGAAAGAGAACATGAAGAAGTTTTAGAGAATATACTATTAAACAATATCTAAATATAAAGCTGCTAAATGAAAGATAGTTCAAGTCTACGATTCGATCAAATTTATTTCATTACGAAAGATAGTCTGGTCTCGTGACAGACTCACAATTTTCAAATCAGAATCAATTTTGAAGGAATAGATGTGTATTACTAAACTGTAAATTCTTGTCATCTGAAAAGCATGTATTAAATGAAAAATACCAAAACTGAAACTAACTACAAGTGAAGATATGAATTTTCCAAAATATGCAGATATTTTACATGATATTAATTGATATTTCAATTGCAAGAAATGAGTTGAAAGTTGATAATCGTGATTTAGAAACTATGGAAAGTTCGATTTCGAAATAAGATTTTAAGCGAGAATACTTTGCATTAAATATATTTTGTTTAAAAGTTTGGCACAACATTTATATTGTAAACTGACTTTCATCGAAGTTCTACGAACTAATGGGAAAGTGCCACAATCATTTCGCTTAACCAGCTTTAGTTTAATATTTGTGAGAATGCGTAGGATATCACAAAATCATTTTAGGGAATGAGTAAAATCTCATCTTATAAAGTGATTTATTTCTTCATAATTTTGGTTCTGAAATTCGTAAACTAAGTATTCGTTTATACATAACATATCAGATCAAATTACTATGTGCTCAAAACAGTATTTTTAAGTTTGGGTAACAATAGTTGTAATTATCTTACTTTAAATATTTACCTACATATTACAATAAGAAGTATTCTGATCTGACTTGTCCATATAACCAGAGCTCTGACATGGATTTGATATTGAGATAATCTATAAACTATGTTGAGCTCAAACATTCATTTTTATGCACCTCAAATTATCTGAACATCTGTCAAAAAATCAGCAAATGTTTTGGAAAGCACAGACCACCTGATCAGAAAACCCCTGCAAAATTAGTTCACGTTTTATAAAAAAAAAGTTGCCTAAGTTAAATTAATCAAATGTGCTAACGAAGGATGCTAGAAAGTGCTAAATTCAAAAAGTTCCAAAAGATACAGCTTATATTGGTTAGTGAAAAGTTCTCGGTCTAACACTCCTTATATTTGTGAATGCTGATTTTGTTAGTGATAGTAGAGCCATGTCTCACGAGAACTCGTGCTAATAATAGTTTCATTTTCCATAGCAGAAACAAAATGATGCTTTCTGAAATTTAAATTTCAGTAAAACCAGCCAATTTTGGTATGCAATCATTTGATGCATACCACTATTATTGTTATTATTATAAAAATGAGCATTCGAATATATCATTAAACATGTTAGGCCGAGAACCTATTGACTGACCTAATTGTATGAGATATAAAGAAAATCAAATAGATTTGGGTTAGTGTTAAAGTAGTGAACATTTATTTGAATTTATTTCAAGACGAGTGAGCGTATGTTACCCCAAACCCACTTTCGAAGATTGCACTGTGTGCTTATGGATTGCCTTTTCAACAAACTAACATACAACTTATGAAGAATTGTACAAGTTCTGTACAAGTATGAGTTTTCATCATTAATAGTTTGAGTCGGTTTACAAATTAGTGGTAACTGAGGACTAATTGATCACTTGACTCTCTCTATTGAGCCATTTCTAGTCTTCAATCATTATGTGAGGCAAATCTTATGAGAAATCAAACGCTAAATACGATCGATTTGTTGACAAAAATGTTGATATTAAATGTAAATTTGTTTTATTCTAACCAACACAAGTATAAATAGTTGAGTTCAATCTCTGAAGAAATTACAGACGCACTTATTGAAAAAAGTTTATTTAACGCCTTTGTCTCAAAGCTGATTAGTTGTGGAGTCACTTTGCATTTCCTGTTTTCGTATTCAAATATCAAACTTTGAACCGTTGTGATGGTAATGGAGTCACGATACAATTCAAGCGTTCAACCTCATAAAACAGATATTCAAAGTCGAATCACTTGAATCAATTTGCATATTCTCAAACTCTTACAACGACTGTAAATGTGATGTTGAGTGTCAAGTAGAAGCAAAGCTACTATGGACAATATTCTATAGATTCTATATATATTAAATTGCTCAACATGAAATAAACTCAAATATATAAATGGCTGCACCAAATTTAAGCTTAAAAGTAGTTGATGTCACTAAAGGTAATGTGATCTCACCACAAGATTCTCAGAATATATGAGTCAAAGTAAATTGTGGACTTGAGAGATTTTTAGAACTTTTCGTTCTTGTTGCCAAACTGTAAATTTCTAATATGTGGAAAATATGAATTAGATGAAAAATATATCAAAACTCATGTATAACCAATATTCAGATTGAATATTGCAATAAAAGCTGGTTTTGTAAGTCAAATATTGATATATGAATAGAAACATTAAACAAAAGAAGAAAAGTCGTGAGTTGCAAACTTGATTATAGTTTGATTTCGAACACATTTGCAAATTGTGCATCTACATTCGCTTACAACTATTTGTTCATAACATAAAACACTTTTATTGTCAAACTTGAACTTTTGTCAGTTAAATCGTTTCGAATACAAATGAGAAGTTCATTCAATTATTTTGTTCGACTCACTTTATTTAAATTAATATTTGACAGAATGCATACAATTTCATAAAATCATATCAAACAATGAGTGAAGTCTGATCTTTCAAAGTAATTTGTCTTTTTATAATTTTGATTTTGAAATTCTTAAATAAAATACTCGTTTATACAAAACATGCAAGATCAAATTACTATGTGTTCAAAAACAATATCTTCAGGTAAAAACAGCTGTAATTGTTTAAAATATATATTACAAGAAGTATAGTGATCTCACTGTATTGTTACCAAAGATTTGTATCTATTTAGTTCATAAGTCTAATATATGAATTTTGTTCATCTCAAATAATCAAAACATGAGTCAGTAAATGGCAAACATCTTGAAAAATTGTGCGAAACTATCTGACTAGAAATCATCTGTAAAATTGTCTTATTTGTGTCATAAAATAAAATTGAGCCAATAAAATTGGTCAAATGTACTAAGAAAGGACGCCACAAAATTGCTAATTGAAAACAGTTTCGAATTATAAGTAAAGGTTATGGTATGATACTTAAGAGAAATCAACTCATATAGAGTAATATGACAGCAATGAGCACTTTAATTTATTTTGCGTGTCACAGTAAAGCCATTCTCGAAGATTGTATAGTGTGCTTATATATGAGTTTTCAACAAATTAACATAGAGTTTATCAAAAATACTGTAAGAAGTTATTTGGAAATATTCGTTGTCTCGTCATTAATGTATTGCAACTGATAGACATGATTACGAGATCTTACGAGAAATCTAATTTCAACAATGATCAATTTCTCAGCATGTATTTCATTTAAATGTAAATTTCTCTCAATTAGAACAGATATTAATAGTTATTTAGTTGATGCTATGAAGGAATCGAACCTGAATATCGAATAATCTCTATTTAATGCTCTTAAAATTGATAGCTTGTCGAGTAACTTTCGCGTTAACTGGTTTATATTAAAATGATGAGTTTGAATCGTCAAGCCAATGAAAAGTGATGACAGAATTCATGTATTCATCAAATTTCATATGGAATAACAATAATTCATCTTGATCAATTTTCATAGTCAATCTTTCATTGACCACAAATCGCGACATTGATTATGAAAGAGAAAGCAGTCGTTATGCAAAATATTCTATACATTAAATTATATAGAATTTCGGTTGACTCACTTGAAGCGAATTAAACTCACAATTGATTAGAAAATTTAATTCACTTGAAAGATATAGTGTGATATTTTAAGTAGATTCTCTGAATTTTTAAATCCAAGCAAGATGAATTCTAAAAAAATATTAATAGTCTTAGTTAACGCTAAGTAGTGATTACAGGTCAATTTATCGAATAATTTGAATTTAATGCGTTTATCTCCAAATTATTTATTGACTTACTTTTGATTCTCTGTTTGTGTATTAAAATTCGAATCGTTGTTAATGGGATGTTATGATAAAATTCAGGCTTTCATTTAATCTTATGTACAATATTACAGACACTATAAGTTGAAACATTTTAAGCAATCGTATTCTCTCTTTCTGACTCTTGTAATGACTGTAAGTCAAGATATTGAGCATGAAAGAAAAAGCAAGTCAATTTTAGATAATGTCCTATACATTTAAAGATATTCACATCTGAAAGAATTTCAGACTTATGATTCGATGAAAGAATATGATCTTAAGAGTATACTCACGATTTTCAAATCAAGGTAAATTAAAAGCGGACAGTTTTGTTGCTAAACTGTAAGTTCTTGATATGTGATAACACGTGTTAGATAAATAAAGTATCAAAACTGAAGCACAATTAAAAGGTAACGTGAATATTTCATTTACAAAATTAAACGAGTTTAAAGTTAATAAGGCGTACGTTTGAAACAGTAGAGTTTGACTTACAAAAGAGATTTGGAGATTAGTTTTGCTTAAAACAAAACATTTTTATTGTCAACTTGAACTTTTGTCAGTTAAAGCGTTTCGAGAACTAAATGAGAAAGCTCCATCAATTATTTTGTGCGACTTACTTTAAATTAATATTTGAGCGAATGCGTATAATATCATAAAATCATTTTAAGCAATGAGTGAAATCTGATCTTTTAAAGCGATTGTTTATCATTTTGGTTTGAAATTCTTAAACTAAGTATTCGTTTATACACAACATGTAAGATCAAATTACTGTGTGTTGAAAACAGCACTTATAAGTTTAGGTAAAAATAGTTGTAATTTGCTAACTTCAAATATTTGATTAAATATTACAACAGGAAGTGTTCTGATCTAACTTGACAATGCACCAGAGTTGTGACATAGGTTTGATGTTCAAATAATGTATAACTCATACTCAATTCAAACATATCAATTTTTGTGTACCTCAAATAATCTGAACATCAGTCAAAAAGTGGAGAAAATTTTGCAAAAATCCAAACTATCTGACTAGAAAATAGCCGTAATATTAGCCTACTTGCATCATAGAATAAAATTTGTCTCAATTAATTTGGTCAAATGTACTAAGAAAGCAAGTTAGAAAACTGCTAAATCCGAAAAGTTTCAAAAGTCAAGATAAACAGCTTATAGTATGAAAAATAAAGGAACAAAACAAATTTAGTTAATACTAAAGTATTGAGTATTTCGATTTATTTTGCGTCCTGTCAGCGTATTTCACAGTAAAGTCACTTTCGAATATTGTATAGTGTGCTTATGGAATGCGCTCTCAACAAAATAACATATACTTTATCAAAAATACTGTAAGAAGTTCTGTGCAAATATTCATTGCGTCATCATTAATGTATTGCGACTGAAGCACACGATTAGTGGTAACACTAACGGAAAATGAAAACAATTCTATCACTCGACCATCTCTTTTGAGCTATTTTCTAGTATTCAACATTATAAAAGGCGAATCTTATGAAAAATCAATTGCAGATGATCAATATTTTAAGAAAATTCTCAACATCAAATGTAAATTTGTTTTAATCAAAACAGATATTAATAGTTGTTTAGTTGAGGCTATGAAAGAATTTCAGGCGAATATCGAACAATCTTCATTTAGTGCTTTCATCACAGAGCTGATTACTTGTTAGGTTACTTTTACGCTCTCTGCTTTTGTGTTAAAATTATCAAAATTTGAGCCGTTATTATACTAATAGAAACTCACGATACAATTCAAGTATTCAATCTCATAAGACAGATGTTAGAATTTAAATCATTTCAAATAACTTTCATATTCTCTGTTACAACGACTGTAAATGTGATATTGAGTGTGAAATGTAAGCAAAGCTATCAAGGAGAATATTCTACAGGTTCTATATATATTATTACCTAAGTTGAAACAGACTCAAATTTATAGTGGTGAAATTTACTAACAAAGCAAGTTATAAAATTACTATATTTAAAAAGTTTTTGAAATAACAGCTTACAGTATGAGAAAACAAAAAAAAACAGATCTAGCTTAATATTAAAGTATTGAAAATTTCAATTTAGTTTGCGATTAGCCAGCATATGTCACTCCTAACCCACTCTCGATGATTGTATTGTGTGCTTATGGACAGAACTTTTTTAAAAAATAACATACTTTATCAAAAATTCTGTAGAAGTTCTGTGGAAGTATATGGTTGTTTCATTGTCAATGCGGTGGATTCGGTACAAACTATCAACGATAACTTTAATAAATTTGAGTATCTCGATTTATGCAGATCTTTAAAGTACTTTCGAACAATGTTTTCAAATAAAATAATTCTCAGCCTCAAATAATGATTATTTTTGGCATTACTTGTGATTGTATAAGTAAGGTATCTTTCGAAATTAAATAATTTTTAATCTAGGAATAACTTTCAAGTAATTTTTGAAAATAAGAATTTGTACAATATCAAAACTGAATTCATCCTATTATTCAAGAAATGATTTTGATGCCAACAAAATATTGACATAAGAGGTGATCATTGGTTCTGCAACAACGCATTTGTAAAGCTTTGAAACTACTATTTAAATATCACTCAAAGACGTTCAATATTTTACACGATAATTATTTTAATCATAGTGCGAATGATTATATATTTGCTATCGCCTGAAGAATATCCTAAAATATCCTTAAACCTTGAAGATTATTCTTACTCAACAAAAATTTACATAAATATTGTATTTTTTCAAATCATATTTTTCTATAGTTTCATAAATGATTAATACCTGATGTTGCTTAAAAGACAAAATCCTCATATCTCAAAGTATATGAAAATTTCGGGTTTATTTTCACCAAAATATTGATTTAATAAACGAAACACAAGATACACGTTGTTCAAAATTATTATTCATTTTGTATTAAACGTATACATAACTCCTTTGCTCGTATTCTTTACATCTATTACAGCTCTGGCTCTAAACTATAAATTCTTCTATATATTGGTATTCTGTGAAATTATCTCGAGTTTGGTCCTAGTATTTAGTATTCACTTCAGTTATAATATCATATTTGGTAGGCAATCTATTTAAAATAATATACCTCTGAAAATTCAGTCTTAAGAATGAAATTGAGATAAAACCCAGAATTAATAATAGAACTTCAAGCATTGGTTAACTTCATTCAACAGAATACTCTTCGCATTACATGACTACAACTGCAATTATTAGGCAACATCTATTATGGGTTGTCATCACTCTCAACACTTATCAATACATGTCTTTTTAAAGCAAAAATCTACCAAAATCAAGATTTTCACAAGATTTAAGTTTAATTATGAAGTAGTTCTGTTTGACTTAATATTTCTTTACTTCATGAATATCGTGTCTTCAATCGCATATGAAACACATGAGATCTATGCTTCATTGAATTGGTGGCTATAAGTCCATTACAAGAAAAAGTATAAAAATTCCTGTGTTAATGATGGATAACGACAAGGTAGAGTAATCAATGATTTTTGATTAACTTTTTTTATCACTGTTGGACTTTATTGTTGAAAATGATTCCCTTTAAACTTCCCGATAGTATGAAGTTAATATTGATTAAAATAGTGTAAAGACTTTACGAGCACTATTGATAAAATTTATGTTTTAAGACAACGGCTTTAATTACATTTCTTAAAATGGCTGAGATGTCAACTTGTTGCATGTTACTTATTGCATACTTGTTACAATGCAAAATACTTGAGTAAAATCAAGATCAAGGGTGTGTCTGGCTACTTCTATTTTTTCAATTAATTATAGATCAACTTAGTTCACAAACAGTGTTTGATATTTTGTGATTAACTATATGCAATAATCATTATATTCTTCAATTAGATTCAATAGGTTTTAATGTATTTTTACGCATCATTCACAAAGCATGGCAAGTTCAATGATAAAATGCTTTGTGAATAAGTTGTATACCACAATCTAAATGAAAACTAATTATTTATGGATCTAATTAATCACAGGATATTTAACACCGTTTGTGATCTAAAACTGATTGTTAACTAATTGAAGAAATACCCTTAGCCGTATACACCCTTCATCTCCCCTTCATTCTTAACAATTTAATGATTGAGCTTACTCCCAGAAACGGTAGTCGCAAAACACCAAATTCTGTTTTACTATATCACAGCCTTTTAGGATTATTAAGAACACGCAGAATCTCTCGTGAGCCATATTTCATAAAATTCTTTAAACAATGTATTGATAATTGATTTTGATGTACTATTCATGTTAAACCTATATTCATATTATATAGTAATCTACATAAGTGTTAGGCAAACACATGTTTTCTGTTTGTTCTAATTCTAAGCATAGAGAATAGGGCTCAACATATATCTGTATAATTATTGCAAAACTATTCTCTATTAAAGATTCAATTAGTTGGCAAAAACTGTTTGTCAGCTGAAATACAACTGAAACCCATTATTTAAACTACGTTTATTTTATTGAAAAATAGATCTTATGCTTAATTATTTGTTTGACTATTAATTTGTTCTGAAGCATTTTGAGCGCAATCACAACCCATTTCTAACGAACTCATATATCTTTGATTTTTATTCAATATCTATATCTCTCGATTCGTTAAATACTAAATAAATGATTGTGTTTCTATATTATTTCTTCGTCATAACTTTCAAATAATAATTAAATAACATAACAATAGATATTAAATTTATATGCAGTTTGTTTATAATAGTATAAAAAATCCTACTTTGAGTATGCGCTATAACAAAAGGTGATCTTTTAGTTTATTTCTCAGAGATATCATTTCTTTACCATCCCCTCATATGCATGTCTTTAGACCATAAGAATAAAATTTTTCGTGATAAACTTGTCATTATTTCCTCAAATTTGATTTAATTTCATTGATAATGTTTTGAAACGATTGATTTTGATTCTAATTTATGAGCAAGTCAATCATTTAAATAAATGTCTAATAATTGTGTAAATCATATGTTCACAGTTTTCCCTTAATATTAACAACTTAGCAGTGTTTAGTTCTGAATTTATGTCAAACTTTGACAACTCAAGATTATTTTAGAATTTATCGTTCTCTAATTATAAAAATCTGATTCACTTCTACAGATAAGTGATAACTGAAAAATGTCAAATGAGCTTGTGAAAAAATCACGTTTCTGTTGGAGTTCATTTTCGAAGTTAGGGTGTTGTGATTGTTTCCAGTGGTATCGAAGCCTGGAAGTTCATTTTCCAGAACTAATACTCCGCTCGGAAGCAAGTTATCTACAACAATATTACCTCCCACTTTGCTTTCAATTTGAATAACAATCTTTGATAGTTCTTTAAAATCTTCACATTCAATAAAATTTAAATATCCAGCACAATACAATACTGAAAATTTTGCAATTAGCATATTTTCATTATTTGAAGGTAATTTTTTGAAAAATGTATGAACTTGTGAATATTTTCTTTTTTTACAATTTTGACTTTTGAGCCTACTTGTTTGGTCTTACCATGTTTGATGATCAGCTCACTTGAAATTTTAATGATGACAGAATATGACCATTTCAAATTATATTTACATTAAATTGCTAGAAAGAAATAAACTCCTTAATACTTGTTATTTATTAGAAGGGATGCCTTAAATGCTTTGCTTTTTGTATGTATGTGCATATTATTATTCCAACTTAAGGACGGAAAAATTAGAGTGACATCTAATGCCTAGAGCATAAAACAGAACCAAAGTTTTAGTAGAACAGAACTAAATTTTCAAAAGTTAGTATAGTATTTGTTTCAGGTTTAGTGCATTAGATGTCACTTTATTTTTTCCGTCTTTAAGTTGGAATAATAATATTGAAGCAATAGAATACTCAAATACTTATCTTCAGATGTATTTGTAAATATCTTTAAACAATAGGTGTCCTTCTATGCAGCACTATGTGATAAATATTCACACATTTATTTTTGTGATACGCGACAGTTCTAACTATGAAAAACTCGAACAAAATCCTTTATGCAGAGTTATTCGTATGATGTAAGTTTACCAGATTAAATAAATTTGAAGTTACTGATTTAATTTATCCCTTACCTATTTCTCCGTCAGAGGCTGATTGAACTCGATAGAGTATTTCGCTTCCCAAAACGCTCTTAATTTAATCTTGTATTTAGTTTTTCTAATAAAAATTTGCTAAGAGACGTTAAATAAAGATGAAACCTGTTATTATAACAGTATTTTTACTTCTTACAATGATATACGGATCTAGAAAATGATTATTACACGAGTTTCCTTATCTTCTATAGTTTCTGGTTTCCCTAATATTGCCATTTTAAGCTAAATAGTTTAACAATATTTACGTCTACTTATGACAAAATAATCCATATACTTTTATACCATTCAAATAGATATGAACTCGTACTATAACCTAAAGGCCTATTACAAGTTGTAAGATATATTTTTTATTTCACAATCCTTACCGACCAGCATCCTACATCTCTGTGAGATTAAACTAATATTTATAAAATTAAATCTTAAAAGATAATACTAATCTTTGTTTTTCTGGATACAGATAGAAAACATAACAAAAAGAAAAAGCTGATTGGAATAGGAATCATATTCTATGGTGACCCAAATCCTTCACTACTTTTTACTTTTCACTTCCCACTTCCCACTTTTCACTTCCCACTTCAGACTTTTCAATTCTCACTTTGTAAATCCTTTTGTATTGATAACATACAATATGATTCAAATATATTGAATCTTTACAGCTATAAATCGAGTGTACCCCAATTCCTTAACATACAATTGACCACAAAATATAAGAGATGACCATTTCAAACTTCATTGACCAACGGACGTCAGCCGATGGCCATTTCACTTCAATTAACCTACGAGAAGTGGCCGATAGCCATTTCCATATCAGATGATCTACGGAAGGCAACCGATGGTCATTTTCAACTGTGATGGCCTACGGAAAGTAATCGATGACTATTTTAGATTCAGATGACCTACGGAAAGTGGCCGATAGCCATTTCCATATCAGATGATCTACGGAAGGCAACCGATGGTCATTTTAAGCTCAGACGGTCTACGGGAAATAATCGATGACCATTTTAGATTCAGATGACCTACGGAAGGCAACCAATGGCCATTTTTAATTCATGTGACCTACGGAAAGTAATCGATGACTGTTTTGGATTCAGATGACCTACGGAAAGTAACTGATAGCTATTTCCATATCAGATGATCTACAGAAGGCGACCGATGACCATCTTCAACTCAGATGATTTACGGGAAGTAATCGATGGCCATATAAGATTTGAATGACCTACGGAAGGCATCCAATGACCACTCTGTGTTCAGATGGCCTACGTGAAATAATCGATTACCATTTTGGAATCAAATGACCTATAGAAAGTGGCCGGTGGCCATTTCCATGTCAGATCAGTTACGGAAGGCAACCGATGGCCATTTCAAGCTCTGATGACCTACGGGAAATAATAGTTGATCATTTTTGATCCAGATGGCCTATAGAAGGCATCGTATGGGCATTTTTAATTCATGTAACCTACGAGAAGTGACCGACGACTATTTCCACTTCTGATAAACTACGGAAGGTAGCCGATTACCTTTTTCAATTCAAATGACCTACAAGAACTAAAACTCCCGGATTCAGTAAACTAAAACTTATTTATGTGATGATTCGAATGCTTTGAATCTTCGCATCTAGATGTTGCTGAGCAACGCTTAGAGCTGGCTTGTAATTGACATTAAATATGAGTACAATGGTACCATATTTAAAGATGTCAAGAAACTCTGATACCCACAAAAACGATATGGAAATAATTGGAAAGTTTCAAGATGCATATAGATGATGACAGATCGGAAATATTTGTTAGATTAGATTTTATTGTTTTAATGTTTTATGAATATTTGTCGACATCATAATTTATAAGAGCATGTCATTGTCTAATGATTTTTCGCGTCAATCCGGGCTAATGGGTATAAGGGGGTTTCTGACTCTCCACTCACAAGCATAATACATCATTGGATTCCGTTCGTTCAAATAAGGTTTGATTTGGGTTAAAACTTGGTAAATCCAGGTTCATCCATTTTCGAGGGGGTTAGGTCTGAGTGACCAGAAGTAGTCAGGTGCGGATTGGAAGTGGTCAAGTATGGTATCTAAATGTTCACCTGAACGAACTGAACCCAATGATAAATCACACTTAAAGGATGTATCACGGTCGGAAACCCTTAGACTCATTAGCCCAGATTGACCCCGATTTTCTTATGTTTAGTATTGAACAGTGAAGTTTATTGTCTTATAGCAATCCATCCTGATACAAATAATTTTTGGGTACAGCATCAATGTCGTTAGACCAAGATAAATTTTTAATAGCTTTATTATTCATATTAATATTGTAAGTCCAACTGCCTCTTTTGGATTGAGTACACCGCACTTTTCTTTTAATTTACACACTTATTCAAGAAATACATTGAAAAGAATGAACACAATAGGGCTTTGCATACAATTACTTTATTGCATTTCCCCAAAAATATTGTAAATTAGGCCAGCTATTCTTGAGCTGGATATGAACACGAACACGAACTCTCCTCAACTCAAACGTCACTTTAAATACGTTTGAAGTTGAGGCCAAAATCACGTGTTCATCGACCGATGTTATTTGCTGATCATTGTTGCTGACCAGCTACGTGACCAGCTACATAATCAGCTAAAAGAACTCAAAAATCACTTATTGATAAATGATTAATGAGTTGTTTATACACGTATTTCTGAATCTGAAAATAGCCCGAATTCTGAAAAACGTTTGTTTACAGTTTTAAATTTAGGAATAGGACCTTGAGTCCTATCAATAATAGACAACTTGTGAGTGGGAAATATTTTATGCACTCAATATCTTCCTTCTTCATATGAACACCTGCAACAAGCTCATTCAATGTATCACGAAAGTACTCCTTATTAATAGAATCGTTATTTTCAGTAGGTTTCAGAACATTAACCAATCGCTTATTATTCATATCATAACTGTTATCATGAGACAGTTTGAACTCTTTCCTGGTTCTCCTTTTTCTGATTTAATTTTACTCTTTTTATATCTATACTTATTCCAAAATTCAGCTTATAACTCGCCATCACTACGTTCCTTGGACTTTCTCTTCGATCGGTCATTTAATACAACGTCAAGATCTAAGTTCTCTCGACTTTTTATCAATCAAGATAAAGCTATAAGGTTCAGAAGTTGCAGTTAGAATATCGCTTGAACGTTTCTTTATCAATATCTGAGCAATAGTCTCTTTGAATATGTCGCTTCTCTTTGTTTAAAACATTGTAGAGTATAAAATTATTACATTGCAATCTTATGTCTTTAGGAGTAACAAAATAACTTCGAGTCAAGTAGGTTAGTGAGCAGTTTTTCTTTCTACTTCCAATAGAAAGTTCTATAATTGGATGCTGATCTACTTGTTACAAAATCGACGAATATAATTAAGTTCTTATACTCCTTATCAAACTCATCCAAATTCACAATATCATCTTTACTTGAACTGAATTTAGCTTTCATAATCCTCAACAATTTTCTTTCGTTTTCTTATTAACCTCTTAGAAAAGTCTTGCATCATTTGATATTTATTTTCAGTTAGGTATTTCGCATAAATATAAACTTTGTTACAGTATAAGTAATTATACATCGGACTCATTAACAAATTCGTCTTACCACAACCAGTAGCACCATATATTAAAAGTCTGAAAGGCCATAAGGGTGCAAAGGAGTTTTTATGAATATCGTAATCATAAATGATTATTGGTGCAATAATCTTGTTCTTCATTTGTAAATGGCACGTTCGAAGCGGCACATGACAAGTTGAAACAATTACAAAAATAAACAATCGATAAAATAGTAAAGGCTAGAAATATTCAAAAATCTAGAATTGATACGAATATAGAGAAGAATTGACTCAAGATGAGTTAGAAAGATTTCATAGACCTATGATTGATCAGTTAGCAAGTATAGTAGACACAGCTCATCAGGCAGTTCTTTCTATCGAAGGACCATCTCCTAAACAAATTCAGACAATTCAAGGAAGAAGGCTTGCATCATGAAGTCTTCGACCGAATAGGTCTATCAACTACTCTGATCTTCATTGGCTTCGAACATGAAAGTCTAGGAGCTCCATCAGCTGCTTTGATTACTACTGACTATGAACATACTCTCAGGCGTCCTAAGAGTACGTCATGAGGCATTCAAAAATGTATTCTACCCAGATAAATATATTGATTAAGCAATTGTTAAAAAGATTTAACGATTGAATATGCCAAGAGAGACAGAAAAAGATAAGAGATCGTATGAACAAAATCATTTAAAAGTTGCGCAATATTTAAAATTATTGGTAGCTCAAAAGAGGGGTAAGTACACTAATCTTTAAATAAATGAATATCTCAAAGCATTAAGCTTTTGTAGTGAATGAATCAAACTAATTAAAATAGGTTTTAATCAACAAACTGGAACAGGGATTGAAAACTTTAAGTATTATTTAAGTATCGATGAATTAATTGAAAGGTTACAAGTAACATGTGGTAGCAGAGAAGCAAGAAATAATAGTGTTGAAGTTAGGAATGAGATTGTACCAATCCTTGACACATTAAACAAAAAAGATCAATAGAGGAGAGCATAATTTGCATTATACAAAATGTTCACTCTTAGAAATATTTTTTGGCTATGAGACTTTCAAACGTCTAGAGTCATGCAATCATCTTATTTTATATCTGGCGCCAGATATAAGGCGTGAAAGTTTGTGATAAGTTAGTCCTCTAAACGTATTATTTAATACGTTTGAATGACGTATTTTATTTATAAGTCGTCTATTAGTTGTGAGTAATAGTTTTGTTTTTATTTTGGTGTTATCTAAACTCAAGACTTCTTCATTATCATCTCATTAGAAGACAAATTTTATCTCCTGTTCTCCAATTGAAGGCGCTTTCAACTGGAGGTAAGTTATGATTTCTTTTACTTATCCTTTATCTAAACTCAGAGCCATTATTTCATTAATGAAATGACATCACAATAAGATAATAATAGATATTAAAAAGTGTGAAATCAGAGGGTTATCGCTAATTCATAAAACTAATTCTCTACTCTTTCAATTGTTTAACATTTTTTTACTTTGATCCCACGTTTATTTGAATCTTATTTTGTTATTTAACTCTATTTTCTAAATAATTCATAAATTTGCAATGAATTGCAATGAATTGCAATGAAATTTGAACTTTTTGTATGTCGAAATTCCGTTTACATGAACAGATCAGCATTTTTAAGGGTCAGTTTCGAGAGATGGGGTGAAGGCTATAACTCGAGAACCACTCAATGTTTAAATTAATGTAATATATCAATGGACTCTGCTCCATGTGGCAAATACTTCAACCTATATCACTGCCCTTGGATCATGACATTTGACCTCGATAAGCACAAAAACAAAAATTATCCAAAATTTACACATTGAGCGATTTTCAAAATTCGACCGTCGTTCGATTCAGCATCGTTTACTGCTTCAATAAGTCTATGGGGCCTACACTCTATATGACCTCTGACCCTCGTTAGAAGCTAAAAACTAGTCGAAGTTGTACATTTTATGCATTTTTAAGTGTGATCTTGACTTTTGGCTTTTAATTTAAGCTTTTTCAGAATCTCCTATGCCTCTAACACATTGAGACAACATTTGGCCATGATATTGAACTTTGACCTTGACCTATAGAATTGTTACTCCTTTTCTACTACACAAGTTGAGTATAATTGGATTCGCCTCATCATACTATCTTATTTCTGATAGTTCACTGAAATCTTATTTGCCTGCCTTATGACTTTTAACCTTTGACCCCTTAACGCTATCCCTAGCGTTTATGTTTCCATCAGAACTTGATTTTTCTGGTCACAATTAATACAGTTAGAGCCCTAAATAATGATCGTCGATAATTAATCTTATATATTGCATCATCTATATCGCATCATTCGTCATATATCATCCGCACTATCTTTTATAGTTGATCTTTCGAGTGCTCTGCCGAAAAGAGGCCATTGAATTTATAGTCGATGTATATATTTTTTGAATCAGTAAAAAGATTAGATGTCAGGGGGAAAAATTCATCACCAGGTGCGCAAATTATAAAAGTTACGCCCACTTTTGTTATTTTCATTAATTTTATGTTTAAGCTGTAAAAAGTGATTTAAGAGTTTTTCATTTTAAATTATTCATCTTGTCTATAATTCATAGCATAATTTGAGTTTCAACTAGGTTGGGTTGGGTTAGATTAGGTTGGGTGAGGTTGGGTTGATTAAGTTTTGTTACAATTAAATGTTTGTCTCTTAATTTCATTTAATCTCGTTCATTTGATCCCAGATAACTTTTGACCTAGAGTCATTGAGGTTTACAACTGTGCATCTGTTCCTCACTCTCTATACTGAATCCATTGATACCTCACTTATTAAAATCTGACCAGTAGTTCGTACTGTATACTTACACCATACTTCAATTATATATATGTACAATACGCGCGGGGTGCAAAACTTTTACAATGTGCGTACCTGGATATGAAATTTTTTTTTTGATATATACTCTTTATATTAATGACAAGATGCTCGTCCTCGTTACATTTAGTGCAACAGAACGGTCCTATAGGACCGAAGGGCGAAGTTCACTGACAAGGTCAAGTGGGTTAGAGAAGTGTATGGAAAGTTAAGAAGATTAGTAGCAAGTCAAAGACATTTTAAGGACCAGGGATAAGCCTTAAAACGCATAAAACTTTCAATTTAAATTTATTTTTGGCTTGTATAAAAGGTCAGAAGTCAAATAGAGGGTAGTTATCATAGACAAATTGAGACATTAGGCCATGCTCAATCGAACGATGGTTGAATTTTACAAATCGCACAATGCGAAAATTTTGAGTCAATTTGATTCTAGACGTATACCGAGGTCGAAGGTCATTGCGTAGGACCACGTTATAGCTCAGCAAATTTGGGATGTAAAGACGAGTCTAACGATAGTTCACTTTTGGACGTATGTTGAGCGGTTCTCGAATTATAGCCTTCACCCCATCTCCAGAAACTGACCGAAAATTTACTAAATGATATTAATTTGATGAGTTATCAAAACTTTAAAGGTAATTCACTTGATCATGCAGAAATTTAAAAATTTTAATACTTCAATGACTTAATTACTAATAAATAATATTGAATTTATGATTTTTTATATACACGTTTTAATTTACTTTTTAATGCATGTCTTGATTTGAAGTTCAACTCATCTTAACAAAAATGAAGTGTTCCATTGTGATGATGACATAGTGAAAGCGCTTTCACTATATCTTACAATTTATAATATTATTAATTAATAGTATTCAATAAGAGTTAGATATCAATGACGAATACTTATTTATATTCCAAGAGACTTTGAATTTATTGCAAAACTAAGTTCAAGGAGAAAATTATTGAATTCGATAAAGTATTTAAGAGAACTAAACGAATGTCAAACAACACATACTTTCGCACAAATAGTTGGTGTTTCAACCCACGAGCCAACTCAAAGTTTCGATGAATCGAATTCAAACCCAATAACTCCACAACTGGCTTCAATCGGTTCTGGATCTGTAAACGTATCAGAGTCACAAGTGATTAGCAACGACGTCAATAACTGGAGACGCATTGACAGTAGCAATCTTTACGGACAAGTCAAAGAATGTCCTTTAACTTATGATTTACCAACATTTGATCCGTTACTGCAAAATAAACTCGATGTAGGCCATTCATTGAACAACAGAGAAATGATACAAGTAGTTGACACTCTACGATCAACTAAAGAGCTATTTTTGGTAATGTTTTTTTAATTTCTATTATAATAGTGAAAGCGCTTTCACTAATTTATATCATTAATCATCACTTACTTTCTAGCTATAGGCTACCATCATATCAGTTAGAATTGGTTTGCAATATATTCATTTCAAAGTATCAGCACTTAAGAGAAAACAATGGATTCATGGGTTATGTAATCAAATGATTTAAATTATTTTGAAAACAATACTAATATCTTATCTCTCCCTTAGGAATATTTGATGCGAAAACTTAGGATTAAATCAAGAAATAGTCGCTATTATACTAAAAGAAATAATATGTACATTCCTGATAATGTGAAGCGACGAAAAATTTCTTTCAAACATCGAACAAGTAATAAATCGAAGGTTGCTGCAGATGATCAGTCATCTGCTCATTATTACACACAAACACCAAGCATTTTCGAAGATAATGAAATAGAAGAGAAGGAGATCAAGCAATTATTAGAAGAGTATCCTTATGTCAAGACAGAGGAAGGGGTAATGCGTAAAATATATTTTAGAAGTTTGATTGTTGATCTTTTATTTCAGTTCAACAAACAATTGCAACTAAGCCTTGAACGTAAATATAAACAGCTGTTTGATCATAATGGTGGCTACTATGAAAAGTTCATAATCAATGGCTCATAACTCTACCAAAAATTAGAACAAAGTGTAGATTTCGAATCTTATGCCTCCAAGTATTCAAATCATAATAAAAACTCAGGTATATGAAAGCGCCTTCAATAGCCTAAGTTCTATTCCACATTTACTTTTGCTAGCAGATGAAGTGAAAGCTGTTCTCGCTATTCTTATTTTACAAAATATCTGCGAAAGCTATTCAATGATTACTCTTTACAACACTCGTCGACCTAATGTTAAAGGCAAGATCTTTTTCATTATTGCCTCAAAGTCAGTTGAAAGTATGTTAGAAATGGTTGACTCGATTCACGGTGATGTACTACTCGATGGAACAGTTATGCTGAAATCTGAAATTTCTAAAGGATTGTATTATGTATTCATGTGTTATTTTGCCCTTTCATTGAAATACTCAGAAGACTTCGCTGACGTTCTCATGTGTATTGAAAGACTATTTTTGAAGTGGTATTATTCGAAATTCTCAAACAAAGTCAAGAACATCTTACAAAAGTTGTTAAAATTTTAATTTTAAAAACAATTGAACGCATTTTCAATTGTTCATTGATTATATTTTCAATTTTAAATAATATTAAAATTATCAAAGTTTTAATATCAAATATCTCATGTAATGCTTTTAGAATTACAAAAATGTATATCTAATATTCATGAATGAAACGATTGTACTTATTAATAAAGAAATTATTGCATCTCAAAAAATATTTGTAAATGTCTTTTAATAGATTTAAATTCATATCAAATAACATTCCGTCCATCTTATTATAGTTATATAAATGTCTAATATAAGACGTTTGTATATCTTTAGTATAAGACATGACAACTTCGTTTTACGTGGTTTTTGAGTAGTTCAGAAGTATAATATTAGACGTATACATAAAAAAATTTTTTGAGTGTTGGGCTCACTGGCATGCAGCCATTAATCCTTAAGATATCGAAGACGGAGTTTATCACCTCCGGTGGATTTTACAAATGAGTTATTATGCCGTTCTGATACAAAAACGATTCCTCGACTATCCAACGAATTACCAAAAAAAAAAAAACTAAACAAACTACTCTACAATGGATGAATAAATTATCTCAATGAGATTATTGTATATCCTAAAACCATCGAACAGCACGTCGAGCTCTGGACGAACTTTGTTAGACGTATAGAAATTTAAAGAAAATTGATTGTCAGTCATTCTGTTTGTCTGGTGATCGTACAGGCTTAACGTTCCGTTAGTAAACTATTATTTCGTCATTATCTGAATTATGTTTTGGTTGAATGTGTTTAGGGTGGTTCTTGGGATTAGATAATACTATTGTAGTTTTGTATCTTTTAAGATTAATGAGATTCGTTATTATTGTATGGTCTTTGGTTAAAGCCGATATAAATGGAGAACACGAGCCGCGACCAAACATCCTTCATTCTTCCTGAATGATTACGTGTTGCGATTTTTGCATGTAATGGTGTATGAGATGGACGTTTGCATGTGGTGCATGTATGTGATGAATAAATGTAGTGCACGCATGTTTTATTATGTTATTGTTTAGAAATTTTCTTTTGAAACATTTCATTATAATTGCTTTTTGTAGTTGTGTGGTTGCTTCTGTTTAGTTTTTCAAGCTTTCGTGAAGTATTTTGGGTATGACACCAGTGGTGAATAGAACAATGGACACTGTATCTTGTCCATCTAACGCATGCCTTTTAGTTCTATTGATAAGTCTATATTTGAAATTATTTTCTGAATGTCTATGTAGATTTTAGAGTTAATTATTTGGCTTTGTATATCGGTCATGAACCCTTTTATCTCCGAGAAGAGATCATTGCGACTCAGCCAAATGTTCGACACTTCTACTTCGACATGTGGTTGGTTGCCTAGTGATGCCGTCCGCGGAGAACTTATTTATACCCATAACCAACGTTAATAAATGTTTGATTCTTACTGCGCTGTGCCGTATCATGTAATTTTAATAGTGTCTAGTCTGCAACTGTGATGGTCTTATGAAGCAGTGATGTGTTTTGTGTAAAAGTATTCTCTTAGTGTGTATATCTGTTGTGTAGGTTTTATATGACTATGAGGCTTCTCTTCCTTGCGGGGAGGGTCAGCTTCTATGTTTTTGACTATGAATGATAATAATACTTTGGATACTCTATAACTTGAATCTTAATGCATATTTTAAAAGAAATTTTTATTCATGCAATTAATGATTTCAGTATTTATAAATCACGGAATAGATTAATCGTTAAAAGAGATCCGCCAAAATCCATAATAAAACTGCAGGTAAACCGAACCAAATGAGACTCATACTTTTAGATAGTAGACAACATAACTAGTAAAAATTACTCAAGTCGTAACTTGATCTGAACACTGGCCCGAGATATGTGGATAAAAAGTTTAAATAAACCATCACGATTTTCTTGGGACTCTTTAAAGTTATCTCTGCCGGACCTTCACTAATATTATTAAATATCATCAAGGAAAGTATAATAAAAGTTCACTTAGGGTCAAGGTCATTTTCAAGGTCAGATATAGAGATTTTGCAGATTATTTTACTAAAATACAAATAAAAATAAGGATTTGTTTCATAATAAGTGAAAATTAAAAATAAAATGTGTATATAAAATTTTCTGATTCTGTGTCAGTACTTTCAATAACAGGAGATCTATCAACGACGCCGCTGGTTCTCTCATCTCGGGCAGGAACCTGCCATATCTGAGATATCAAAGAACTGTCATTATATGGCGCAGCGCTCAACAGTTCTTAGGCCATTTTTTGCACTGACAACAGTATCCTAAAATCGACTTGACGCCGGTTGCAGACTTGTCTAGTAAAATGTAGACAAAGTACTTTGTGCGATTCCAGTGTCGAGTTGTATCCGCCCAAGGACTAGTAAAGGGTCCTCAGCTGAAATATTATGGGAGGCTAAAGGTAGAGGTCCAGTATGCTTGCATACCTATCCAACCCCATAAACCCTCTATTCCAGATTTCTCCTGAGCTTTCATTTTTTTAGTAACAACCTTGAAAATGACCTTGACCTCATGTGATCTTTAGATATTTTTTCCGTGGTAACATTTAACGTATATTGGTAAAGGTTCGATAGAAATTGGCCTAGAGTTGCGAGAAAGATACACTTGTTTACTCAAACTTCAAATCCATATATCTCAGGCCAGAGTATTCAGATCAAGTTGCGACTTAAGTACTTTTTACTAGTTATACTGTCTAATATCTGAAAATATGGGTCTCACATAATTCAGTTTACCTCAAAATTTGGCGAGTCACCTCACTTAAGATTCGATTACCAATATTTTATAGCATTAATTAATCTAAATACTAGTTCTTATCAATGTACTATTGCTGAAGTTGTATAAATTTCATATCATAACTTTAGATATGTAAAAAAATCATTTAATAAATTCATAAATTATAGTTTTTTCCAAAATAAATATTTATTTCAATATCTTTCTTCATTGATTAACATAATTTTAGCGTTTAACATGTATCTTAAATTTAGCATCTAAAGAGCACTTAAGGTGATCTTTTAGCACTAATTAGGTCCATAAAGCTTCGGTTACATTAATTTATGTATTATTGTTAATCAGTAAGTTGACAAGTCATTAAAATATATTAGTTTTTTGTCAGCTCTTATCATTTACTTCACTTTTTTATTGATCAATTTGTATCTTAAAGAGAAGTCTCATTTCAAATGAAAGAAATCTGTTTGAAAGACTTTTCCATTAAACTTGCAGCTCCCTTATATATCACCTGCACCATAACTATCACGGGATCCGAGTGTGAAAGGGGTTCGGGCCCACCAAAGTTTACTTTGTTTATTAAGCGCAAATGAAGGAAGAATAAAACGGACATTGACCCTCTATATAGTGACTTATCTTTTGATATGCATTTTACTTGTGTATAGCACTATTGATGACTATTGCGTGATCTCTATTGAAGTTTACTCTAGTAAAATCGAATGAATTCACAATATAATCGATTTTTTATTTAAAAGCCATACTACTTGGTTTATTCAAATGAAGACAGAAAAAGAAATGACTAACGATTCGTTTATATCATTACAATTTATCAGATAAGTTATTATGACTATGTAAGAAATGCAAAACTTATTTCTTCAAAGACTGAATTGAGTCTTAATAGTTTTGCATTTCTTATTAGTCATTGAAAAATCTATTACTTATCTAATACGAGCACAAAAATCGATATCTGAATCAAATTACTTTTGTCAAAGTTTATCACATAAGTCATAATGAACTTAAATTTGATATAAATTGTATGCACATTTTCTAGTCGAATCGTTAGTTCATTTCTTTCTGCCTTCAAATATTTATCTTATTCTAATTATGCCTTTCATTTGTATTTGTTTGAATTAAATCCGAACAAAAACTCTCTAAAACTAACTCAACTTAAAATTTACTATACTTTTAAAGTTAACAATTAAATAACCAAAGATTGAAATCTGTTATTGAATAAAAACTTCTTAAACTATCGAATAACATAAGTTAATTTAAAATTAGAACAAAATCACAGTTTTGTTTCACTAAATAATTAAATAAAAAGACGCAAAACATTGATCAAATAAGATAGACGTAGTTTATGGTGAAAACACAACAAAACACATGCCAATCAATAAAGTGCCAAAGCTTAAGTTTATACTCAATAAAAACATTAGTTTCTATAGAAATAGAACAGAAAAGTAAAATAAACATAAACAACAAAACATTGCAAATCATAGTAAGAATGTTAGGCTTATGGCAAGCAATCAAATCGTTCATCTATGTCTACATCCGATGTCTGATAAAACTATTCCTAAGAAAAACAACTAAACTATGTGAATTACAGCGTATTTGTTACGCAGACAATTGTGGATCACTTCGTGCCAAATCTGTTGGTAATTAATTGACTACATGTTCAAACATTTTTCTCTATTGATTTAATTGTTTACGTATTTAGAGTACTCTATAGTAAGTTCTCGGTCAAAAGTTTTGCGTAAAATCGATACCGAATTGAGTCGGTTGGCAGAAAACGAGTTGCTGTCTGCTAAATGGCAGTTAATTGAGAAAGCAATTGAAGCCACATGTGTTGATAAAAAGATTAATCTTAAAATTCACCGAGAGTAAGACTTCGTTCCCCTTCTAGCACTTTAATCTATCTTTTTTCTAGCCCTTAATCACTTTTATTGTATTTACTTTTTAGTTCTGTAATTGATTTTAATTTTTTATATTTATATTTGATTAACTTCTGTTTTGTTTTTAAATTAGATTCAATTTCTCATTGTTTTACTGTCTTTTCGTAGCCTTACCTAAGTTTAGATGTTTTATTGTTAACTGAACTTTAAATTTAATTTTATTTTTGACCTTAGTTTACGGTTTTTGCATTTTTTTTAGTCTTTTATTTTCAAGTTTATATTCAATTACCTTTGAAGTTTTCATACAGTTTTTAATTTTAGACTTAGTTAAAAGTTGAAAATTTATTTTGAAAATTTAGGTAACATTCAAATTGAACCCAATATTAGTTTAACTTTTAGTCGAAAACTTATAACATTTACAAAATAAGTGAGACATCAATTTTTGCTGAAATTTTAAAACTTAAGTATTTTTGTGCTCAAAGTTTTCATCATTTCTTCGAACTATATCTCAATCTAAGACTAAATGATATTTGTAATTTTGCTATGAAACTGAAGATTTTTACATTGATAATAATTTATAAAAACCTGAATATTAATTATATTACTCAATTTTTGATCTCATAAAACAGCTTTGTTCCTGCATATCGTATATGTTTAGTACAAATATATGGATACAAACAATTAGTGACACAAATACTCAAAATCCGAAGTATAGCCTATGACACAACAGATCCGACACATAGAGATATGTTGCGAGACTTATGGCTACAATTAATGGATGAACCGCTCAATGGAATGGTTAGCAAACAGTGGTCTGAAATCGGATTTCAAGGCGACGATCCGAGCACTGATTTCAGAGGAATGGGCTTACTAGGCTTAGAAAATCTATTATACTTTGCGATCAATTATCGGGAGTTCGCGCGACATATATTACAGCATTCTTTACACCCGACTCATGGGTAAAAACACTTAAAACAACTGATTTGAATAATTTTCAAATAAAAATTGAATAAAAATAGTCTTAGTCATTCGATACTTGAAAAAATTGTTTCTAAGGCTTCTATTTATCCTTAAGGTTTCCGTTCGCCATCGTTGGCATTAATTTAACTCATTTAGGACTCAATCTATTAACAAGTGGACGACTTAAGACACACTTTTTTAACTCCCATTATCGTCTATTCAATGTTGAAGACTTTCACAAAGTTTACTGTAAGTCAAAACTGAGTTATTGCATAATTAACTAAATAATTATGTCATGCAATTAATTAAATGCATATTCAGGTTATTTATTCGTGGCATTTGATAAGCTTTGGTTATCATCTCGACCTCAATCTGTTATGGAATTCAGTCATATAAGAGATAAATTTGAGCTCTCGTTGATTGAGAAATTAAATGATGATAAAACAATATTAAAATGGGATCCACATGTAGAAACACTTTGAATACAATAACGACTATTAATATTTATTTCTAACTAATACACAAGTGTTTGTTAGAAGAACGGGATAAGTGAATGCTATGAAAGCATTCACTTATCCCGTTCTTACAGCAAACCATCTATTTATTATACCGGTTTTTTATTGTTTTCAATTTGATTTTTATTTTATTTAACAATAAAGAGCATAATTAAGACCTGATTTCTTGTATTTTTATTTCTCACAGATTTTCGTCACAAAATGAATTTTTTGTTTTTCAGTTAATGTTTATAATAAGCTTCAATACATAATCAATTCAGTTATATATTAATGTAAAAGAAATGGTAAAAAGTTTTCTTTCGATGAAAATGACTTCAAAGAGAAAAATAATATATAATTGACGCTCTTTTCAATCTGAATAGTATGACAATTATTTAAAAATGAATAAAAAGCGAGCGAAGAAAACCGTCCAATAAATTGATGTAAAGAGTAATTCTCGATATTAAGAAAAACTTCATTATACGTGTTCTCTATTTCTTTAATAAGTTGTACTATTATCACAGATTGGCACTAATGAGCATTAATCAACAACTTCACATTAGTCTTTACGTAAAGTCAATGCCGACTCTTTAACTGCTCACAAATCCATTCCAACCCTTGATATAGTCTATAAAAATAACAGATAACGTTTATCAGACTTTTTAATCTTATTCAGATAAATATATATTTTACGATTTTTAGAGTTTTAAACAAAAAAAGTTTTTATTTTGGAGCTAACCAAAGCCTTTCATTAAGTAAAAACGTTTCTATTGATTACAACTAAAGTTTTGGTTTTCCCTTCACTGATAAAACGAATACTCAACAGAATTCTTTATTTTTTTTTATTCATTTAAGTTTATATTCGAAGACTGTTAAACAGTTACTATTCTCTCAGTTGTAAATACCGCAATAAAAAATAACTGACTAGTGTTTTATAAATTGTTTCTTTTGGAAAAGCCTGAATAAATTGAAAATAAACGTTAGACTTATTGATGCGAAGATAAATATAGTGAATTAACTTTCATAACGACTAACAGTTAAAAGAGCGTTCAATATGAAAGTTAAGAATCAAAACAGTTAGAGCTTATAAGTTTTCAAATCAAAATCAACACTTAATAGAAAAGCTAAATACTATTTTGGATTTAACGACACGTAATTAATAGTTAGTATAGGTATTGGTAAGAAATAGTTTACTCCTAATTCTAGAGTGATTGCATTTTTAAAATTTTTTTTGTTTCCAATCCTTGAAACTGAAGGTTAATAGAAACAAAGCTAACAAAAACACCTGAAGGTAAATTAATGAAATTAAAAATCAAATACATATTTGCCCTAAAAAAGCAAAAAACCTTTCGTTTGAAAAGCAAAACTTGTTTTTGAGTATCTTCACAGAAAAATGATTTATCAGAAAATCAATTCAACTTTGGAGCAAAGTTAGAGAAAATCAAAACTATTAAAATTTAAAATAAATCGACTGATACCCTTCTCCAGTGAGTGCACAACAGGCCTGTATTTGCCATTTATGCTTCTTAATAGCTGTTAGATTAAGTTCTTTTGATATTTGCGCCGGAGTCATACAACCCTTCACGTCTTGTTTGTTTGCGTATATTAAAAGACCTGCTTTCCTTAAATCTTCGTGCGTTAACATTTTCCATAATTCTTCCTTGGTTATTGTCAGTCGCTCCCGATCTGTACTGTCGATCACCAGAATTATGAACTGAAAATAGATTTAAGTTTTATTAGGAATATTTTTCAATAGGTTTACAACTGTTGAGAAAATATTTCTTTTATTCTTAACTACTTTTAAATAATTGACTTAAAATTATATATAATTTGCTTTATCACAATAGAATGCCTGTAAGTTTGCGTTTCCTTTTCAATGTTTGCTTACATCGCAATTATTAAATTTAAGTATCTTATGGCATAAGTTTACACTGAGGGAATTATTCGAATCGTGCGCTCACCGTTCACTTATATTTTTTTATATTTCTAGCTCTAAAGCTTCAATAAACTCAATTTTAATGTGAGCAAAATTTTATACAAATGGCCTCTATTTTAAAACGATAATTCATTTGATTTAGTCGGACAAAATGTAAAGTTTTACTCAAATATTTACTATTGGCATCGATTTCAGCTGAAACAATATTTTCGCTCAATAAATCAATATTGTAGTTTTGCAAAAAATAACTTTTCAAAATTCAAAAACTGTAATTTGTTTGAAAAAAACTTATTGTTAAGCTAAAATTAAAGCTGATATAAATTTTGACGTGAATAATAAATACTCGAGTAAAGCATTGCAGTTCCAGGAAATAAATTGATAATTATCAGGTTGAGGCCATTGGCACCAAATTTGGCTAATATTGAAATTGGCTTTATTCAAACTTTAGAACCAAATAAATTAGAAGTCAGTACTCGACAGACAATTGGGATCATCTCCATCCTTCTCAAAACTTTATACTAAAAGCCCTCAAAACTTTTTCATTAGTTTTTTACAACTTCTCGGAAGTGAAAAATTCTTCTTCTATTGAACTGCACTCAAGAATTAAGAGATAATATAAACTCAATATGAAAAAACTTGAATGAATAAGTTAAGAAAAATTTCAATTCATGCTTTGATTATCCATTCTATTGAATACAGTTGAAGTAACGCATAAAAACTAGACATGAGTAACAAGTTCTCTGATAACTTCAACACTAGTCTAACCATAAAATGATCCATTAAAATAGATAAAAAAAAGAGTAAAATAAAAGCCAGATTTCATGAAGTATATGCATAAAAGGTTCAGATTTTTTTGCTTAAGATGCTTTAAATCAAAATAAATAACAATTGTTATATAGAAAAAGTTGAATAAAAATGTTAGGACTTTGGGTATCGAACCAGCAACTTCTACAGGATATAACACTAGACTGAAGAGGCGTAAAATTGAGATAATTGTGTTGGATGGAGAACGAGATTTTTTGAAATAAAATCGGACAAATCTGTTAAGACTTTGGGTATCGAACCCGCTTGTCTACCTCAGTATTAGCGTAGTATGCTTGCCAGCCTTGTCGTAAGGAGTCCTGTCCTCCTAAGTCCCACATTACAAAATGGATATTTTTCCACACAACTTCTTCTACATTAGATCCAAGGGTTGGTGATGTGTGAACCACTTCCTCCATTAAACTAAAACCAAAAGTATATAATGGATGTTAAGTAAAATGAAATATTTCATTAATCGTTTGATAACTCACAATTGATATAAAATAGTAGTCTTTCCAGCGTTATCCAATCCAATTATCACTAATTTATGCTCTGATAATGAAACAATTTTCACATTTTTTTAGGTAAAAAATGTTTGATTTTCAATACCTTCATGAGTGAAATAACTCCAAAGCCTTGAGAATAAAAGTCCCATATTTTCGATTTAAATTCAATTCAAACTAATTATAATAATTGACGCAATAATTAGTATTAATTTTGAATAATTATTAACATAAACAATATCAATATTCAACTCGATGATTGATTACACATGCGAATATTTTCAATTCACTCTCAATCTTCAGATATCATATGATTTAGTTCCGTAATAGATATTAAAAACTCAATATTTAGGATAAAAATATATCAATAACTATAGTCGAAAATGAACACAATTTTAGACAAAATACTGAAAATATTTACGGTCCAAATTCACATTTAAGTAAAAAATGATTTAAACAATAGATTTACATAAATAAAAAGCGGAAACTAATTAACTAATTGGTAATTGAAGTCGTCGTATTCGTCAAAGAGACCTGATATGTAGGGCAAAAATCTAATGACTGTTTGTTTGGAGTGTCTTACCCACAATGAAAACTGGTAGCCAAATAGTAATCTGCTTTAAGAGATCAATTACGTTCTCTTTTATGTCTGTACTATTTTTTTCTCAAATTACATTCTTTTTAATACTGTTTTTGAATTAATCTTATTTCAGACGTTATTAATGGTTATCTAGAAATATGTGTTTCGCTCAATAAGAATTTGAATGCTCTTTATTCAGAGCGGAAATATTAGAGTGTAAGGATTTAAATTGGTTTAAATTAAATTTTGTACAATAATTACGTACATTAGGCTCATTGCTTACTTTAAGGCTATGTCTGTGTAATGCGATCATTCAAATACCAGCTTTGTGTCAACCCTTAAGGTTCAACAATGACGTATTTTGTGATTTATTGTTTAATAATCTTGAAACAGGAATTGGTAAAAAAGCTACGTCTTATAATAATTTAGAAATCTTATCAGACAGTTATTTCAAAACTAACACAATTTATAGAATGAGTTACATTAGGAAAATCATTAAGAGATTAAAAACAAATAAATAACAGAAATTGAATTATTTGTGCAGATCATTTGGTCTAGTAAAGCAATCATTAATTTCAATTAATAAAAAATCATTTTTGTTCACTTTTGTTCAATGGAATTTAGAGCCGTAATTGACTGATATATAATTGAAGTGACAGTCCTTAATGTCGGCTTTGCGTCACAAACGCAGCCTTAAAAAATAATAACAACAATAGAGAGTGAAAGATAGATAGAGAATAGGGTAGGGAATGACAAATTCTCAACAAAATTATTCCTCAAACATAATGTCAGATGTTTTCATTGATAAATTAATCTAAAACAATAAACAAATTAAGAAATGAACTGAAAACAAACTCAATATTTAATTGAAAACAAAAATTGTTTCGTCGCCATGTTTTTAAATTGAAAATAATTTAATGAATAATTGAAGGTAAAAATTGTTTTGTTGTGCGGTTTCGAATGATTGGAAAAATCGGAAATAAGTCTCAAGAAAATGGGAAACAATTTGAATAGTAATATGAGAAGAAATATTTGATAACTAGAGGACTGATTGTTTTTACAATTTAATGAAATCGTTTTCAATAAATCTAATAATAAAATGCATAATATCTTCAAAAAGCGTTTTCGTAATCAAAATCGAGAACAAAATAATCGAATAATTAATTCGAATAATAATAAATCGATTAACAATTTGAGTCAAAATAGTATTCAAAGTAATAACAATTTGCGAAAGAGTTCTTCGCCGACAAGACATCAACAAAATTGGGATCAGAATCAATCACAACAACAATCATCGATGTCTTCAATATCTGCTTCGAAACCGACAACACCAACAAGTTGTTCAACAAAATCAAGTCACTCATCAATAAATAGCGTTTTAACAAAACCGATGACAACAACATCTTCATCGATGTGTTCATCAAAACCGATGCCAACGAGCAGTCATTCATCACATTCATCAATGAATAACATAAGTAAACCAACAGTTCATTCGACAAATGGTTGTCAAAACCCGACCAACAGTCAGTCAAACACGTTCACAAACATGGAATATCTGTTGACTTCTCCATTATACACGGCTCCAATGTTCGACATTCCGCCACCACTTCCACCAAAGCAGAAGCAAAAACTACGAAAAGCAAACCCAACACAGACTCATGCTTCAATATCATTACCGAGCCCAAACTCGAAGCCAACAAAAGCCCAAATACAGCATCAGAACTCTCTACAACACCAAAACTCGTTACAGCAGCATCACAAACCTCTGGAGAGGACAATAGCTAACAGTCTTGGCAGTACAAGTAGTAGTAGCGGCAACAGTAATAATCACTTAACAGCTAATCATAACCAAAACGATTCTCAGTCTCAAGAATCTGACGATTGTTCGCCTCCGCCCACACCTCCTGTAAGGCAACGCATTTCAAGACCTAATAATTTATCTGATAACCGATCCAATGAGAATTCGTTTGTTAGTCAACCCTCTACTTCTTCGGCAGCAGCTATGTCTGCTCCATTGGCCACTCCTGACCACGAATTTAATGCTAGCTCTTCTGAAAATTGGGAGCTTTGTTCTAGTGGTGAGTCTTCTGTTGATAGCCTTCAACGTAATGGTGATAATGATGATGAATATGTTGAAGACGAAGGCGATGATGATGAGGATGAGGACATGGATGTGCCGCCAAGTTTTGTATCTGAATCAGAGGTCTTTTTCAAGTTTTGATTTTTTGTTTTCTGATTTTCCGAAAAATCATTATTTAGCAAACTTTGACCAGATGTAGTCTTTAGTTGATGTTTTGATTTGTGAATTTCTATTATTTTCTATCTGAAAGGAAATTAGTTGTTTTTGAGTCAGACCTATTTTTAAATCATATCTTCATTAAAAGAGGTTTTTCTTAAAAATGAAGTCTCATACGATATAACCACTTTGCCAATCAAAATGAGTTCAAAAAAGTTTGCAAACGCTTTTATAACAATCTCATTTTATAATTTTAGGTCGTCTCAAACGGTGTCAATCGTAATTACGAATATAACAGTCATATATCCGAGGAAAATGATACTAATATTGATGATAACGATTGCGATAACACGACATTGAGTGCGAGCCCAATACCTGATGACAACAATTGTGACAATAATAGTGAACAAGAAACCAATGATAGTATGATTCATAGTGCTTCGACTTTAAGTGAGAACAATACTAGTAATGATAATATGAATCAACAAATTGAACAAAACGGGCATCAAGTGGAAGGTGAACAACAACAAGAGGAAGAAGTAGAACAAGAAGAATGTGATGGCATTGTAGCTAATAGTGATATAACTGATAGTGATATCAACAATGAAGTTGCAGTCACTTCTAATAGCGACTCAACACAAATCAATGAAAATGAGTCTGGAGTGAACCGAACGGTTCCATCGATTGAAGTATTGCCAGCAGAGGAACAATCTGTTAATGATAGTAACAATAATAATGAGAATCAAGAAGTTAGTCATAGGAGACTCGAAAGAGTTGGTCATCCAAAGAATCATAGAAGAGCTGTATCTATAGGTAAGAAAAGTGGGAAACCCAAAAAGTTGCTATTTTTATAACAAATATAATGAATTGTTTTGATTTATTTAATAAAAAGTATAAATAAATGCTATTTGATGGTAAAATCAAAGCAAAAACAACCGGTTTTTCTTAATTAAACGGTGACTCATCAGAAATATAAGTTCTTTATCGTTAGGTTTAATGATCTTTAATTTTTTCTCTGTATTCATTAGTATTTCTCATCCGCGACAGTGAATAAAAATTTTTTTTAAGAGTCAGTGACATTGGAGTTGATTACCATATGATTCAGTTATAGTTCTGATGACTTTTTTTTATTGAGTGAGAAAAGGAAAGAACTTATTGTTAGAAATTTATTTTTATTGATATGACTGTTCATATATGAAAGCCTTTCAAGTGATGCCTTTAGTTATTATATGAAATGTTTTACTAGTTGTTTAATCTCTTTTGATGCAAGGTTTTCTTTTATTAGTTTATTAGCTGTTAGATTGTTTGGAGTTTAATTGTTGCAGCATTTAGTGTTTTGTTTATATCAAAAAAAGTATATATAGGAAATGCCAACAACTGTGAAAAAGTTATAATTATTTCATTGTTTCGTTGTTTATTTTCATAATTACTCAAGATATCAGTTTTTGAGAATTGGTTTTTTTATCAATTGGAAAAATTGTCTTACATTTTAAGAGAAAAAACCGTGAAAACAGTGTTTTAATCAGTATATAATTTTCATGAATCATTATTTAGAAACTATAAAATTTGCTATTTGTGATAAACAGTTCCTAAAAAACAAAAATAATTGTGTTTAAAACAATGCGATTAATAGCATCTGATCCCACAAAAGGTCCATCACTATCATCAACATCTCAAGAAGCCCAACAGCGAGACAACAGCCAAAGCACTCGTTCCTCAACAATAACAAGACTTCCATCAATACCGGAACGAACAGTTCGTTATCATCGGATCGAGTTAGAGGAAGCGTTGCCAACTAACTGGGAAGCGAGAATTGATGCTCATGGCCGAATATTCTACATCGACCACTCCAACAGAACTACTACTTGGTCGAGACCAGTAATCTCACAACACTCTACTCAACAACAGTCATCATCGGTCGCACAAACCAATGAATCCATACAAAGACAACAGTTGGACAGAAGGTATCAGTCGATTCGGCGAACAATGACTGGACGCGGGAATAGAGACTTCACTAACAATTCCAATAATACAAACAATAGCAGTGTTACCAATACTAGTGACGGTCTCTTAAGTCCAGCGATTGATAACACAGATTCTTCAATAACGACACCAATGACTACAACAGCGGTTGCGGCAATGAGTACTACAACAACTACTTGTTCTACGAATACTACTACGAATACTACGAATACTACTACTACTTCGACCACCAGTAATTCAAATACGAATGCATCTCGAGTAATACTAGACTTACCAGCAGTGAGATTTCTTACTAGAACAGATTTTTTTAATTTAATGCATATGAATGACGAAGCTTTAGCTCAATATAATTCTTCATCATCTCTCAAACACATGGTAACTAAGATTCGAAGAGAAGGCCAACACTCCAGTACGGCTGCTTTTGAACGGTATCAGCATAATAGAGATTTAGTTTCTCTGATTAATAAGTTCGCCGAAACTCATAGAGAACTGCCTCCAGGTATACGATACCTCTTATTTCTTTGATCTTTAGATTTAATTTGTTTTGCGGAAGAATATATTTTAATGATTTTCTAATTAGATTCTGACACCAGTTTTGATTTACTTACAAAAATGTTATTAAGGCTTTTATCAGCTAAATTCAGTTATTTTTTCAGTGTTATGCATTGCTATTCCGGTGGGCAATACTTAAGTATTGCTATCAGAAATACTGTTTTCAATTGTTGCATTACTATTATCAATTCAAATGATTATTCACAGATTAAAAACAATTTAAAAGTTTAAAAACAGTAAACTAAACAATATACATTTAATTTAAATGAGTTATGCTAATTATTATTTCTTTTCTGAGACATGATCGTAAGTATTTTCGAAAAATACTCGAAAAATTAGACCACTATTGATTTGAATACACTATTATTTTTCTAATTTTGGTTACTTACTACATATTTTGGTGACTTGTTGCGACCTTATTGTCTTCGCATCATCAGATACCAATTCAGTTATGTCTTCTATTTTAATCGTACAATTAAATATTGCACAATATGATCGAGTGCTTAATACAAATAAAATATTCATAATACTTGTAAAAGTAGACTAAAAAATGGAAATAGCATTTCAATAGCTGGAAGTAGATTTTCTGATAGAACTACTTAGTCAATTTCCAACGGAAATAGCAACGCATACATTGCAAAAATGATTCAATTTCTAATATTGTTCAACACTTCTATTAACTTTCTTTAATATAAATTCAACAATAATTGTCTTCTAATTTTTCAAACATAGCTATTTTTCTAATTCAAAACTTGTAACTAATGAGCGTATATATTATCTAAAAGGCTGGGAGTCAAAGATGGATAGAGGAGGCAAACAATTCTTTATCGATCACACGAGTCGTAGCACAACATTTATAGACCCACGACTACCATTAGACATACCAGTTGTAAATCCACACAAATTAGTTGTGGCACCAAGTCGTAGAAGAGTGAAAAATAGCGTTAATAATAACCAAAGCATCACAACCAATACAAGCACAACAACAAACAATGACACAACAGAAGAGAGTGCTTCGTCTCCAATACCACCGCCACGACCACCGACTACATCGGCGACAACACCGACCGTGCCATTAGTTCCAACTGCCTATAACGACAAGGTAGTGGCATTTTTACGGCAGCCAAACATAATCGATATCTTATGCGAAAGACGACCCGCAATCAAATCGAATACGAGTCTTAGAGACAAAGTCCACTCAATTAGAGCCGATGGAACTATAGCTTTAGATCGGTTTAGTGATGATATTGAGCTAACAATACTTTTATCGCTTTTCGAGCAAGAGATCATGTCTTATATACCATCTAGTGATCAGCTACGGCTTTTGATTCAGTCTTCACCTCAAGCCTCGCCTAATATCCAACGATCGCAAGTCAGAGTCGCGCCGACTCCTCCCGCTCCCTATCGGCGGGATTTCGACGCGAAGTTAAGAAACTTTTACCGAAAATTAGAGCAAAAGGGTTTCGGTCAGGGACCGGGAAAAATGAAATTAAATATAAGACGCGATCACCTACTAGAGGATGCATTCACTAAAATAATGTCTGCAAATAGTAAAAAAGATCTGCAAAAATCACGACTTTATATAAGTTTCGCAGGAGAAGAAGGTCTCGATTATGGCGGACCTTCTCGCGAATTCTTTTTCCTGTTAAGTCGTGAATTATTTAATCCTTACTATGGACTCTTTGAGTATTCAGCGAATGATACTTATACTGTCCAAGTGTCGCCCATGTCTGCCTTTGTTGATGACCAACACGAATGGTTCAGGTTTTCTGGTCGTGTTTTAGGTTTAGCTCTTATTCATCAGTACCTGTTGGACGCCTTCTTTACGCGTCCTTTTTATAAAGCGCTTCTTCGACTTCCCTGCTCCTTATCTGATCTGGAGTACTTGGACGCCGAGTTTCATCAAAGCTTGTTATGGCTCAAAGAGAATGATATCTCAGATATGAGTGATAATCTTGATCTCACTTTTTCTGTTATTGAAGAGATTGCCGGACAAGTTGTTGAAAAGGTATTCAAACTGTTGTTGCTTTTCTTTTCCAGTTATAACTATTTTTTAATTTTTAGAAACTCTTCTTACTAACTAATTCTCAACTAAAAATAAAATGATAATTAAAAATTAAAATTGGTTTTGAATTTAACTGTTGAAAACTGCAATTTTATCTATCTCTCGAATCAAGTATTGGTTCGATTAAGAATTTTTATTTTGAGTACTTTGAAAGTCTGAGAATAATTTTCCTCTTAGTAGCCTTCCATCAATACTCTGTGAAAATATTTAAAAATCAATATTAACTCAAGCGTTTTTAATCTAGACTTTATTTAAATTATTTACTTAACATGAATTCTAATTTAAAAAGGAATTAAAACCTGGTGGTCGGAATATAGCGGTCACTGAACGAAACAAAAAAGAATATATCGAAAAAATGGTGAAATGGCGTTTAGAACGAGGTGTTGTGGAGCAGACCGAATCATTAGTCAAAGGCTTCTACGAAGTGATCGATTCTAGATTTGTCTCGGTATTCGATGCCAGAGAATTAGAGTTAGTGATCGCTGGAACCGCTGAAATAGACGTCAGCGATTGGCGAAAGAATACAGAATACAGGTCTGGTTATCATGACTCCCATCCAGTCATTCAATGGTTTTGGACTGCAATCGAGCGGAAGTTTGATAACGAACAAAGATTACGGTTATTGCAGTTTGTGACTGGAACTAGTTCTATACCGTACGAAGGATTTGCTGCCTTAAGAGGTTCTAATGGCCCAAGAAAGTTTTGCATTGAGAAATGGGGTAAACCTACCAGTCTTCCTAGGTTTGTGCTCATTTATTTGATATTTATTTATCTCCAATTTATTCTCTATTTACCTTTTTGTTTGTTTGTACGGAAATGACTAGTCGTAAATGTCTTATGGGAACCCATACCAATTAATTTGATTAGTTTATAGTTTTCCGATTTTGCCAACGTTTCCTATAATTAGTGATACAATTTAAAAATTTTTCTTAAGTTTAAAATTGCAAGTTTTCTTGTCTATCGATTGAGTTTTGCAATTTAGTCTAAGTTATCACTGTTTACTCCCTATTAATTGTTTAGTCGTCCAGAAACTTACTAACATAGATATCGCTAGAATTATTGGCACGAAATTTCAATGCATTCCTTCATGTCAAAATTTTCTCAGCAAGTTCATTAAAATCCGTTCAGATAATTAGCTCAAAAAAATCGAACCCAATCAGAAAATCAATTCATTTGTATTCAAATTTAGTTCAACTTTCTAGATATGAAAGTTTGCTAATCGCTGTTTAAAATGAAAGCGATTTTTAAACTAATCGGCTCAAAACAAGGCTTAATAGAAAAATGTTGACTTGATTTATTGAAATGAATTAATTTTTGAACTGTATCTAACTTTCAGAGCTCATACATGTTTCAATCGTCTTGATCTTCCGCCATATACTTCGTTTGATATGCTATACGACAAGTTATTATTGGCTGTGGAAGAGTCCAGTACTTTTGGCATTGAATGAAAAGCTAGTTTTAATTAAAAATCAACGATAATTGAGAGCAACAAAAAGTCAATTATAATATATGGAACAATCGTTTGAAATGATGGATCGCTTCTCAGGTCCCAACTGTTTAGTGGATTGTGAGCCGAGTTCTGATTTTCTTTCCGATCGCTTTCAATGGATGACAATTTGATTTATTAATCATAACAAACTGCTGTCTGTTTAAGAAATAAATCGTTTTTATTTCTGCTTTGTTTTTTACTTGTTTTGTGTGTTTAGAGAAAGAGATGTTGAGAGAAAAACTGATAATTGAGTTCTCTTAAGAGTTAATACAAATTTAGAAATCAATTGTAAATTAAGATGTAATGTAGTGTTTTTTTGCACTCAAAACAAGTTATAGGAATGTTTTTTGCAATTGTTTTTGTTTGTATCTCAACAAAATTGAACCAAACTTTAGCAAAAATATTTAGTGATTGTGTAGAAAAAGTTGAAAATCCTTTCTCTCGTTAATAATTTATTGTTTTTTGTTTTTACCCTTCATTGACATTAAGATTATTTAATTTGACACATAATTAGTAAATAATTATATTTTTCTTGCATTTTAATGATTTGAAAAAACAAATGATTAGTGAAAATTAGCTGAAATTAACTGTAACCCGAAGTTTTTGAAAGTTTTCGTCAACCATTCAATATAAAAACAAATTGAATATAAATATCAATTATAAATATATTTAACGATAATATAATTTTAGAATATATACAATTTCAATTGAAAAACAAATTAAAGTTTAATAAAATAAAAATTAATTTTATTACAAAATCCAAACTGTTATTAGTCGCTTCTCAAATTGGGGCTAATTATGCACTTCTTTAAGCCATTAGCCAATTGAATGTTTAAATAAGAAGTTTAAATGAGTTTTTAAGACCAATACATAAGAAATGATAGGTTTTTGATCTAAATTATCGAGTTCTTAAGAGTTGCCCAAACATTAAGTCCATGTCTTAATGGGTACCAGTTTTGGAATAGTTTATTAAAAACTGGTTCTAATCTATCAGAAAAGACAATGAATCGTAAAGTATGTAACTCTATCGCAAAGGCCTTAAACTTCATTAGCTATTGATGTTATTTCAAGACCACTGAAGAATAATTTATTTTTTTCTGCTATCAAATAATTTGAGGCATTTTTATCTTCCATTAATTTTTTTTCTAACCATTAATGAAACAGTTTTACAACTAATTCAAAAAACTTCTTTTCAGTATTTTTTCTGGACTAAATATAAAGTTTTGAATTCTACAAACCTATCATTCATTAAACTATAAAAAAAATTAATTAAGATTCAAACATAGTATTGTTTTTCACTAACAATAGCTAAAAGGTTTGAATATTTCAAAAAAGTTTATCAACAATTGAGTCAAAAGTTATGACAAGTTATGAAAAGCCATAAAAGTTGATAAGATATCAGAATTAGGCTAAAAAAGTTCAAAGTTGTTGTTCACACATATCAACAAATGAGTAAAAGATAAAAATCTTTTGACCATCGATTGACAAATCAGTATTTCTGGGCATAAGAGAGTATTAATTACTGTAATCCAATACCAGTTTTAGCCGAAAATGACCCAAATATTGAACGCAAACTTGAAAAAAAGAAGTTTTATTCCATTAATCCATGGAAGAATTGATTGCTTATAAAACCCTAGAGTTTTTGCTCAAGCGAATAGTTGCGATCCAATTGCTAGAAACTGGTTTTCATGGCTTTAGAGACCAATTAAAGTGAGATCTGAAATATGCGATAGCACTAGATATGTATTCGTGGAATGATTGAATAACAGGATCACTATCAAATAAATCAAAATTATTAACCGTTTTCGGAAATAATTATATCATCGATCAAGTTGATTGACTTTTTCAGTTGTGATCTTGATAAAAAGCTTATCAAATTTACTTCCAAGTATTGTAATTGCAATTTTCACTTTTGAGTCTACTTTGTATAATCATTTGATCGGATATGCTAATGCAATAATCAAAAATAGTTTTGAGTCACACTTCTAAAGCACATAGCAATACATTCATTTCCAAGTTAGTCAATTTAGCTGTAAAAATTTTGGTAAGTCATTTTTATGTTTACCACACATATTTCTGAAATTTATTTCTTAAATTTTTGACCAAGTTTTGTAGGTTTTGTGCGTTTAGATTTTTGAGATCAGATTCAGAAAAATCTATCTTTTATGTAATTAATACATTTGATCAATGACAAATCATTAGACTGTTAGGTATGTTAATAAAGTTCAAACTCACTTTTTCGAAGCTTAAAACAATGAAAACCTAGTCAATGTTAAGCAAAAGCAACCGTGACGTGACGTGACGTGATGTGACAAGAAAAATATCAAACCACTTCTAATCTGACTAAGCAATAGTAATACTACTACTCGCAAAGTATTCCTTCTCTCGATCAACAACGATATCCATTTGCGTAAAAAGAAGTACTACTATATATTATTAGTCACTACTATAGCCGTTAGCGTTAGTAAAGCAGCAAAAGATATTCGCGTTCAAAATATTATATCAGACTTGTTGCACAAGTTTTTGACTGAAAACTTTTCCTACTATAGCTGCGTATTTGTTCAGTCTTTCAGTTGATGTTTGAGTCATAAGCAGAAGAGAAGTAGAAAAAAGTTTTTTAAAATTTTTTTTCTTCACTAACTTTTGAATATAAGATATATTTGTGAACAGAGTTCGTGTTTTACAAGTTTTGCTTATGTTATAAGACGTTTGCGGTCGCACTTCCTTGAAATTCCTTAACAACTGAAGGAATTATTTTCTACCCTATTATTGGAATTCATTACTATGTGAGAAAAAACTTGAAATATTTCTTATCAGTTTATTATTTACTCAATTATCGAGAGAAAGGATTTATTGGGAAACCATTTTTACGTTAAATTACGCCATTTTTTGCTTCCGAGAAGTTTAAAGACTTTTCAATTGAATTTGATTTCTGGAAAAACCATTTTAGTAATCAAAGAAGACTTTAATATTGATGAACTTGTATTTCGATCTATGGTCAATTGGATTTTTATTATTAATTCTAAAGAAAACTGGAGTTAAATCGCGTTAATATGAGTAATAGGTACGTCTTGATACTCATTTATCAAATTTGAAATAATTTTTAAACTTTTTATAAACTCTTCTGACCCAACAATTTATAGCTTACTGCTTAAAATAAGTGTCTTTAAAATTCAAGTCAAGTTTAATTTAAGATAAAAATATTTAATTCATTAATTTTTATCCTCATTTGAGAGAATACAAAATCAAAAAACATCTCATAAGGTTCTCAAAACTACTTAAATATTCACCTCATTTCTGATGAATTTTTAAAACCAGTCTTCAAAATGCTATTAATTGACTCTAGACTTAAATAGTAGTTCCAATTGACCGAAAAGTAGTTATTAAGACTTCTAATGAGAAAAGATTTTTTTTGAATACCACGAGAAAGATTGTGAAAATTTTAGTTTTCATTGTAATAATCATTAAAAGTTTCGCTTGAGATATAAGTCTCTGCATAACTAATACGTAAAAAATGTTTTTTCTCTTTCAAACCGCAATTAAAACCTATTTACTCAAAAATATTTCTTCTTTAATGAGAAAAAATGTGTAAAAATTTAGCCCAAATTAAAAACTGTAACAAAGATAAGAAGTTTGATATTTTTTTCTTAGAGTGTTTTTTTTTCATTAAAGTTCCTATAAATCAACTGCTGTTATATGAAAAACCGTTTTCTCTTTAATATTTAGTTTGCGTGTAAACGCAATTAACATGAATGTACTTAATTGGTTCTTAAGAAATAATTATTGTAATACATACTTATTCGCAGTACATTCTCAAGTCATAGTGAGTAAAGTGAGATTGCTTGAAAAAAATCATTCATTCAAATACAACTAATTATTGTGATTAGCTCATAATGAAATTCACTTTTAAATGTTTTTTGATCTACAAAATAGTTAACTTTCAGAGCATTCAATAGATAGAGAAATTAAAAGTTAATTACGAACAACACTCTGCTCATATAAGTTTTTTTCAACTTAAGACTAGCGCTCATTGATAGCTAAAGATTTTTATTTATTTGTTTAACTATAGCTTATCTGACTCTCACTGATTCGCTTGATTACCAAAAGATAATTTTCAGATAAACTATATATAAGATAATAATTGAATTACTTATCAACCGTTATAACTTGAATATTATTAATAAATTGAATTAACTATTGGTTATTAACTTTCTATCAATGAGTGACTGAAATCTTTCAGATTTGTTTGGTTGAAAGAAAAAAAGAAAATTTGCAAAACTTTTATTTGATTATAAGTACTAGTAATCAGTTAAAAGGGAGGGATAGGGAGAAAATATTTTCAAAGTATTGTCATCTTGTCACTCACTCTCATTGTATTGTTTAATAGAAATATTCACATGAATAAAAGGGAGTATTGTTTCGAAGCCATAATCAGTAAATGTTGACAATAGCCACAAAGGCATGCAATATAAGTATAATTAATTCGTTTGTTTGAACAACCAGATAAGTTAATTCTCTAGAAGTAGCCACTTATCGTATTTTTGCTGCAAACCATTTAATTACATAATAAGAACAATTGTTAAAGTCTTAAGATTCTAGTTCGTTGACCTAATTCTCACTTTGAAGACACTCTTTTATTATTTAAGATAATCTTCAACTGAATTTATAAATAGTTGGTCTTTAAGAGGACTTTAATAACTGTTTTCTCTTTCGTTTCGGTCCTAACTTTTAACATGTTATTTAAACACGTATTAAAAGTTTTTTACTTCTCTGGCTCCTTCAAAACTATTTCCTGATTGAGTGTGAATCTCATACTGTTGTTAAACTTGAGTCCTAACTATTCAAACAGCACTAGAAGTGCATTAAACTTAAGATTATGCCAAAAATCGTTAGCGCAAGAGTATGGCTAAACTTTTTGTTGAAGAACAGAAATTGCTTAAAAGTAGATTATTTCGATTCAAATTTACGTTAATTTTGATTTTTAACGATAGTAAAAAATTTATATATTTTTTTGAATGAAGTTTCAAACAATAGGAATTAATCTCTGAATAAGATTAAAAAGGTTTCTATTGATTACTTCATAGAAGTTTAAGCTTTAAAATAATTGAACCAAAAAGAGAGACAAAAGATTTCATAAGACTTAACTTATGTCAAAAAGTGAAATATGATTGAGATGTGATTTTTTTTCAATCATAATTGGATTAAAAATGATTATAAGAAAAAATGTTTTCAGGTTAACGAAACTGAAAACATTTATATTGAGATCTTATATCAAAATTTACACTCGAATGCATATAAAATAAATATAAACATTAGGTTTAGATCTCAATCTTTGATTGATCTTATTGTATATCACGCTTTGTTATAAATTAAAATTCACCTTAACCTTAGTTTTTGAGCCGAAAAACAACAATAAAAACTTGTTTTGTATACAAAATATAAGTTACGGAACAGTAAATAAGCTAGTTTTAAGCATAAATTAAAGCTTTTCTATCAAAGAAGTCAGTGTTTTCCGTCACTTAAGAAAGTATTTCATTGAAAAAGTGGTCAAAATTTGAGCCAAAACGCATAGCATTATGAATATTAACAGAGATATTCAGTTATGCATTGTTTTCATTATCACATATATTTCTCTAACAATTCATTTGATTTTATGATCAAACAAATGGACAGTCATTTTCTGAAACAATTATTCAGGTTTTGAGGTCAATATGAAGTACTTTATTAATAAATATTATAGACGGACAAAAGAGCAAATCAGTTAACTATATAATTATTCTGTCATTTGAATTGTAGATAAAATATATTTCGATTGTGAAGTTTGAAATTGTTTTTCAAAGCAGATATAAACCAGGAATTTCTATGTAATTAATAAACTATTTTTACATCCATAATAAATGATTGCATTTTATTTATTCAGTCGAACCTTATTTCAAATTCTTTATTCAATGTCAGGCTGAATATCAATGTTGCACTTTTTGTAGTTTTTGTAGTTTTTCTACCAAAGTATAGCTTTTCATTTACCTGTACGTAAAAACGTTTTGGATCCCTTGTCATGATTTTCATGATTTTATTGTACTTTTTATTTGAAGTTTATTTTTTGAGGAGAGAGAGAGAGAGAGAGAGAGAGAGAGAGAGAGAGAGAGACTTCAAACTAGCTCTTGATTAAAATCTATTGTATGTATCGATGCTTCGAACACATTCTTCTTCGACCTCCATACGAACGGATAAATACTTTGATCCGAATTCTTCGAATCAAAGAGTTTTTGTGATAATAACTTAACTATCAATACGTGAAGAAATAAATAAATTGAGTCCTGATTTCAAGTGGAGTTACGACTTAATGAGTTTTATGTGCGCTCAATGAAACAATGATTTAAAGCAGCGCTACTTTTAGTGATTCTCATATTGAAAGTAAAAAACTAGTTATGGACAAGAAATGATTGGAAAGTAATAATAATTAGTTTCTGATCAATATTTACTTGAGTTAAGCAAGAATAATAAGTTGAGGCTGAGCATAAAGTTGAGGTTGCGCATAATTGAAAATGGTTGTTTGTGTTAAATGGAGCATAAAATAAATCGATGGTTAGCTTTTTATTATTCATAATTGCTATCTATATCGAGCACTTATTTTCCTTATAGTAACGATTGCGAAAAACTATTGCTCCCATTTTAATATTTGACAAATTATTTTTTAATTCGATAAATATTACTTATCGTTATGAGAAATTGTCTCAAATAACTTCTGATTTGTTCCCAAGAAAAATAACTTTCTGTTGAAATGAAAAAGTTTTCTATTGTGCCAAAAGTCCTAAAAAGCTATTTCAACTTTCATTTTCCTATTGAATTACATTAAACACTAGAGTTGGGTGTATTTTAGCATAAAAGTTACATTTTGTGACTTATGTAGGTTTATTGAGTAACAGTCCAAATGGAAACTTTGTTCTCAAATACTTTAATTCAATTTGATTTCCATTAGATACTTAAATATCTCAAGCTTTCATATCATGCGCTAATAAGTCATTCTAATGAATATTTAATTCATGTCAAAAGTTAACTTTTACAAAATTTGTTTGTATAGAAAATATCAATATATTTCAGACTATTTTTGAACTCATTTTCATTTTGATCCTTTGAAAAAAAAACTCTGAAATAAGAGAAAAGGTAACAATTGGATTTAGAAAATAAGTTAATTATTGTTTGAGTTACAATAATCTGTTGAAGTCCAGAAACAACACCCAATTTTAATAAGAAAAACAGCTCAAAAACAGCTCAAAACATACACATACGCCTTTACTTAAAACTTTGAATGACCAAATTATAAGATTAAAGAAGAATAAGAAGAACAAACTATTACATAAAAGGTTTTTAGCGACAAAACCTCTTTTGTGTTAACTGTTATTTTATAGTTTGCCTCAGAGCCTCAGATAATGGCTAACAGTATTGTCTCCCTAAACAGTTTTTTATGTCAGTAGGTTTTGAAGCAGAGGAAAAATCATTTACAACAACAAAACATAGTTTATTCTTGTCTATAGTCTATAGTCTATTAGTGTTGATGTTAGTAGAGAAAAACTTGAAAATTATTGGTTAAGTTTAAATTTGGCTCAAATATTGCTTTGGCTGTGTAGCAGAAAAATCTATTTCCAAAATACAAGTCGAAAGAAGTTTTAAGAAGTTTTTTAAAGCATGACTAAAAATATTTGCACTTCTTATGATAGATTTGTTATTGTAATGCATCAGTAAATTCTGTCATAATACAACAAGTTTTAGTTTGTATATTTATTTTTAGACCCTTTTTCTTCAATACTGACCCAATAATCGAATCAATCGGTTAAATAACATGATTGAAAGCTTTTTCAATGTTTCAGTTTGTAGCAAATTTCATACTTAAATAATGATATAATTAATTGATTTTTTTGGTAATAGTAGAAAAACTTTCTTTTAAATTCTAAATCTATAAGTCACGAAATAGTTATTTAAAACCTTTTCCCAGACGTTTGTATTAATGATCTAGTAATCAAACTGAACAAAAACGGAAATGTGTGGGAATCGAGATTGTTTTAAGACATGATTTTTACTATATTTTAATTTCAATGAACTTTTAGAATAGTTTATGAACTTTCATAGGAATTTTCTCAAATGTTTTCTCTGAGATGGTAATTTTTATCGAACATTTTCTCATATCTGAGTGAATGACAAGTCAGATATATGCAGATATATAATTGGATTCCATTAGCAGTTATGTCAATTTTTTGACTAGAAAATTATGCAAAAATCTTTTTTACTGAATATACTAGTGTATTTTCCGACTTTTTTGCATGTCTAATGACGTATTTCCTTATTATATAAATTAATTGAAGTTTTAGTATGATGATAAACATGTTGTCAGTTCGAGCTTAAGTTGCGCTCGAGCTGAAGCTCGCAAAAAATCTTCATAATCCACTGTTAATACTGTTATCAGACAGAACTCGGAAGAATTTTCTGTCAGGAAGATCTAGAATGGGAAACATTTTTTACGTAACCTAAGCTATTTGGCGCTCAAACAATTGTCAACTTATTTTAACTGAAGTCAACTCTAATAAAGATTAACACAATTTTTGTTGATCTAATTTTCGTTTGCAAATATTTTACATAATTCTGTTATTGAAATAAAAAAAAAGTTTAGAAATATTAAAATTTGATGAATTAGCCAACATATGTTCTAAAAGTAAATGTTTAAAAACATAGTATTATAACAGTGAATTATGTTCCTCATACAATTCTCTCACGACCTTCGCCTAAATGGAGATATATCTAACGTGACAGCACTTATCCTTTTAGTGAAAAAGAGACAATAATTGGATATTTCCTGCTTTGACTCATCTCTTTGATATACATTTAGAACCTCTGAACGAGTTGATTATCAAGTAAATTGAAGTTTGAGCTCTAATAAAAACTATTTTCTATGTAGTATTCAACAAGTGTTTTAACAGACAATTACTTTTATTTGATTACAGTGCAATTTATGTCTTAATTGCTAGACAAGTTGATCAAATTAATGGAAGTGTATTCAAAACTCCATAATAATTAGCAATAAATGACAGAATAATTCTTAACGAGAGTTGAATTAAATATTTGACTTTCAATGAAGTTTCAAAATAAGAGATAAAATATGATTAAAATTGAAGATAATTTATCTTTTAAACTAATTGAAATGAGTTTAACCTTTTTTTTAACCTTTTTTTCCGTTGATAAACGTAAAAGTTTGCGAAACACTTTCAATTCATTGTTATTAACTCTTGAACTTAATTTAAGCACTATTTCTGTTGAAGGTCAACAAGTGATAAATTAAAAAAATATATTTTCTTCTTCCAAATGAACAAATATTTTTTGTCCAATTATAACCTCTAGAGAGAAGTTTTTACTCTTGAACAAACTTTTCTCTATGAACAAGATAATTGAATGTTATTGAAGCTGTCAGTTATCCCGTTTTACGAGAAATCAATTGAATTAATTGCAAGCAATATTAACTCGCTTTCAAGTTATAAGTGACCAAAATCTCAGTTCTGAGAAAAGACCTTCAAAAAGGCTAATGTTTTTTCTACTTATTATTCAAAAAGTTATCCTTGAATTTGGCATAAATGTGAAACTTTTCTTCGTATCAGCTATACTATTCACGAACTATGAGAAGTTATTCAAAATGCTAATCATAAATTCATGTGCATTTTGTTTTTTTACTCTATAATAATAAGTAAACATAATTTGATTTTATCCTTGAAAAGACTGAATATTTTTGCGTAAGAATTAACGAAAAAACTATTCAAATTCCTAAAAATTGAACGAAAAAGTTGTAATACTTAAACATCAATAAGAAAACCATAAAATATAAAAGCATCTAAAGTATTTTTCAGTCTATAATTGCATGAAATTTCCTTTTATGGATATCTTTATTATAAGAGTATATAATTAAAAATATCTGAAACCAATTAATGAGTTTACAACTTCAATATTAACATTATGGAAGATTAGACAAAATGATTAATACAATCATTAATTATCGCCCTTAAAAGCATCTCTATTTCATCAATTTTTCAATGCTATCACATAAGAACCTGCTTAATGATTAGTTTCTTATTTTAGCCCACTTTTATATTTCGAACGAGTATTTAATTAAAGTTTAATTCAACTGATGCCCAAAAAAGTCAAAATTAATACTAAACTTGTAATATTCGATAGACTATTGCGTAACTCGTCAAACATTCAGCAAATATTGAATAAGATTTCATTTTTAATTGATTTTTTGGTTATCAATCGTAAAACACTTTTTTAATAAGATTTTAATATCTAAACAAGACTTTAATCTTTCGTTTCATAAGCAAACAATTCTCAGTAAATATAAACGTAAATAAAAAAATTCATAAATTGAAGCCTTAAGAAAAAAAACTGATAAGAAGTCAAAACTATTTATAATGGAAGATGATGAAAAACCTAAACAACAGAAAGGGCTCCGAAACCGATAATTACATTTATTTCTAGCAAACGGATCAGAAGTAAAACCTATAAAAACATAGCCTTAAAGCATGATAATAGCTGTTTTAGTCCTGAAGAATAAATAGAAACCAATTCTTGGATAACATGACTAAACAAAATCTATGTAATTATGCCTAAAGAGAGGAATCGATGTTTTGCCTCAAACTTAAAAACGTTTTTCAATGTCAATCTTCTATCTATTTTGAGTGATAGTTAGACTTCTAGCTATCCCGAAAGCATTTTGTCAGATACCAGTTGACTGTAATTGACTAAAATATATCATACTTTATTACAAACTTCTTATTGATGTGTAAATCAATCACTTAATCGTTTTATTGCTAGACATTTAAAACTTTGAAATATATTTTTCCTTATTTTTCGTCCTGACAAATAAGTTCTTTTAGTATTTTTGTTGGTTTTATTTTGAGAACTATCTGAACAAAATTGATTATTTAATACAGAAATTGTGACAATTTTTGCTTGAAAAGAACCTAGATTTAATACTTATTAAGATCAAGTTTTATCTTTAGCATCCGTCTCTGGAATCAATTTTCTAAAATTTCATCTATAGCTCACTTCAAAACAAGTGTAAACCAGTCCTAAAACATTTGGTTTGAAGGTTGACTTTGAAGAGACAAAAACTGATTTTTTAAGAATAAACGTATAATTTGTGTGAAGATAGCATCAAATTGTTCGTAATTTAAGTGTAATATCAGTTGAAAAATTCAATTTTCAGATAAGCCTTTAGGTTAGATATAAAATAAGTGTTGGCAAAGAATTTGAAGCTGAAGTAGTTGAAAACATTTGATTTGAATGCGTATTTCAAGTCTTATTAGTCCATTTATTTTTTCAAACTTGACCTTCTAAAAGTAGTCAATTTTTCCAAAATGAAGCAATTTTCTATTAAAAAAGTCTCCAAACTTTATCTTAATTTCATTAATTTTATTACAATTTGTAAAAATTATGGCCTAATTGAAAGAAAGTTGAAATTTATTTGAGTCAGGACTGCGTCCAGACGTATAAGAGATAAAAAATGAGTCATTTTGACGAAATATAAACCAGACTATGTTTTGCCTGAGAGACTATTTTAAAAAGGCATTGAGTTGACTGAAAGATTTAATACTGAAATGATTGCCATAAAAATGCAAATATTTCAATGATCATCAAATACAGTAGTCATAAATACAGATATCTGGCGCAATGCAAGGATCTCATCCATAATTCTAACACTAATTCCCCGAAATAAACATATCCTTTGCATAGCAATCAGTTTTTCAACTACTCATTAAAGATCAAACATTAAGTTTGGGGCAAATGAGTTGAATATAAGAACTGGAAATTCAAGCGCAGACATAATAAGTTCCTTCTTGTGGTTTAAACATCTGAAGGCCTGATACTGGTATCAAGAACTGAAAGAAAAAAGTTATTTAAATCTTGTAAAACATACACAAATCATTTAATATGTTTGCTCTAGATTTATTCAACTGTAAATTATGTTCATAGATTGTTACCAATTGAAAGCATGTTAAACCCATTAATCAATTTATGCATGCTAATTTTTCTTTAGCTTTGCTTGTTCATATTGTTTTATGTGTCATCTATACTTTTCACTGCTGCTTTTGTACAAACCTTTTAACATGTTTTCCAGTTTTGAACTTATTTTGAACATTTCAAACCTATCTAGAAATCTATCAAACTTTGAAGTTATTGATAAGCAATTACTTTGTTTTTTATAATACTTTTCTATTTTGAAAATTACATGAATAGGAAAGCAATTAAAATAAATTTCAAATTCTTCAGCTTTTAGGCCATAGTTTGAATCGAAAGTCTAATCGACTTTTTACATTTAACTTTGTTTATTGAAAAGTTGTGCCAAAAAATAAGGAAATGGTTTATTTTAGATTTTCTATTGTTATAACATTTGATGTTTTTGTAACAAAACGTTTATTTTTATTTACTGTCGAGCATTTTGTTCACAAAAAATTTCACGTTCGGGAAAAAAGTATAAATATTGTCAAAAGAATATTTTTATTACAAAAGTTTTATTTTCTTTGTTAAAAAAGTTATAATTTTTTCGATTAGTACATGCTTTCAATAAATCATAACATGTTAAGTATTTTTATAGCTTAAAAGTGCAAAAAATGATCACTACTTCCGTATAAAAACTTAAAGAGTTTATCAAAAGATTTTATGCATTTTTCGAGTAGATTATCACAAAGATTTTCTTAAAAATCAAATTAAAAACCAATTTTTATAAATTTATCAACAGATAAGAAATCAAAACCTCGACATAAATAACAAAATACTTCATACTATGATCCGAATTATTTTTAATATCAATTACGGTTCAATGATTTTTAAACCGTTAAACGGAGTCAAGAATAATTAGAAAAAACTTTATTTTTTATCAATCCTTAACATCAAAACTTCAAACTTATATAGAAAGCAAACATTAAAACTAATTCAATTTGATGTTAACGCAATACTTGTTTATCACTCAAATCAAACTTTGAAACCTCGGAAGCGATTTCAACTCTAAAAATGTTCTCAAAACATTATTGATCCATAAAATTTTCCCACAAAGATTGAAACCAACCAAAAAAAAATAATTCTTCATCTGAATTGCAAAACTTCAGAAATAAATTTTCACTTTTTAAAAATTCTTAAAGCTTTATTTTTCGTAAAGTTGCTGAATTAAAATTGTGAACTAATAAAGAATTTTTATATATCTAGTCGTAAGCATCACGAAGGAGGACATCGTGACCATCACGTCGGTCATCATCAGTCACACCATAACAATCATAACATGAATCATCGGAAAGAATTCAAACAGAGCACAAACTCGAACGACGAAGAGTCCGAGATCTCTCAAGTATCTCGATTCTGTTTTGGTATCTTGTGGTGTTTCGCTCAGGTGGGACTCTGGGGTTCAGTTTTGCTGTTCCTCTATTGGATTCTCAAGTTTGACAAAGGCTTCGCCTGGACTAATGACAAGAGGAAACAATTTAATTTGCACGCCTTTCTTATGATTGTTGGATTCATTTTTCTTAATGGACAGGGTATGAATTTTTCTGAGATATTCTTGAGAAATATCACTTAAATTCAGAACTTTTAGTATGGAATATAGATTCTGTTACGGAATATTAGAATATAAGAAACTTTGTGGATAGAAATAAGATGACTTGTTAGAAATAAGCTTAAGTCAATGTTGAGAAAGTGTTTTTGCAATAATTAACTTGCGTTCAAAATTAGTTTAAATTAAGAAAAAATTCATCGAACTAAGATAAAATAAAAGTCAGGCTTTTAATTAGGATTTCTTAGAAAGATCTTATTTCCTGTTTGAAATCATAGAAAATTTGGTTCATTTCTTAAATTTGATAATTTAAGAATTAGAGGCAATCTTTATGAGTTGTGAACTATTGCACGTTAATCTTTGTGTGGGACAAACTTAATCCTTGATCAGGATTTTAACTCGTAGTTTGTTGAGATAAACATGACGCGTAATACTAGAACAAATCAGTCACAAATGATCCTGATATGGTTGAAGGATTCGCCTTAATATTAGTTTATAAGCGATACAAAAGAAATTGAAATCTGAACAATTACCAAAACTCAAAACTTGCAAAATATAAAAATCAAATCCCAAAAGTGATTGACAGTTAATAAGTAAAATAAGCTATTTACATTCTCATTAAAAATGTTAATCTAAATACTGATCGATTCCTAATTAAAAACATGAAAAATCAAATGATTTCACTCCCAAAATATATTTAAATTGATTTTATCTTAATTTTTTATAGCAATGTTAATCTATAAAACATTCCTATGCTGCAAAAAAATCTACAACAAGATAACTCACACCATATTTTTCGTGTTGTCGATTTCGGTTATAACTTTTGGTATGATTGTTGGCATACAAGGACAGAATATCTCACCGCCAGACCAGACACCAACGCACTTCTATTCAATCCATTCGTGGATCGGACTCGTTACTGTCGCGCTGTTCGGTCTTCAGGTAATTAGAACTCACTTAAGATATTACTCATATTTATTAATGAGTTCTTAAGGTAAAAAATTAGTTAATTATGCTTTTCATTTAGAGATTAGATCATATATAAAACCAGAAATGAGTGAGAATTAATCAATTTTTAACCCTTTTTAAAAGTTAGGTTTTAAGATTATTAATGAGTTTTATAAACTTTATTCTTTCTGGTAGTAATCATTTTTTCACGTCTCGTTTGAATTTAACATGTGTAAAGGATTTCATTATTTTCATATGTTATTAGATATTCGCAAATTTCCATAATAAATTCATTTTTTATGCGAATTAATAAACATTTTATTCCTCAGATACTCTGATTATTGGGCAAATAATAGGAAAACTCAAAAAGTTCTCATTTTTAATGAATTCCTTAGTATAAAATATGAAAAATCATTGAATTTTATTAATTGCTTTGGTGAAAAATTTTCTGACAGTAACTCCTGTTAAGCTAGTTTTTGTTAATGAAGTTTAGTAAATACTTTGATTTATAGCATTCAATTATTTTTTTCTCACTTAAAAAATTAGTTTTTGGTCGGATTTGTCTCATTTTTGGTACTATTATGCTGCGAGAAAGCAACCGCTGGATACCGGGCCCGACTCTTGCCAACTCACGTTACAATGGGATTAATTATTTACGGATTAGCTATAGCTACGTGTCTTAGCGGATTAATACAAACTGCTAGATCAAGATTAGGGTATGAAATATTCATAGAAAGATTAGCTTTAATTCATTCGCAGTAAATGGTTTACGCACATGCCTCAAATGAATTCTCACATTTTGCATCAAAATGAGATACTGATTGATTTTATTCTCCATTCTAGGGGCCCGACTGCAACAGAACCGGAGAGACCTGACTATAAAAACATGACAAACCCCGCAAATCCATTCTTAAACGCCGGTATCGTTATTAACATGGTTGGAGTCTGCTTGATAACACTCGGAGTTATTATGCCTTATATCATACGTAATTTTAATCATCGTAGAAACCAAGCCACCTTTAGTATTAACTAAATCGTCAAAATTTGTTCTATTTTTAACTACAATTAAGTTTTGGTCAACAGAAGAACAGAAAAACAACAGAAGAAATACACATATTATTAATTAGTTTACTTAAAAATTTATAATTTATATTAATTATAGTTTGCTTTTTATTTGTTATTCACATAAAGCTTTTGAGAACTTTTAAAACTATTTTTGAGGTTTTTGACGTAACTTTTGAGAACTTTATTACTGAAATCTCTATTAATTTCATATGACTCAAATTGGATATATTTGATAAATTTATAAGTTATATAAACGGTATTTAATTATTTGTTACTGTTTTATTCGGTCGTTCATTCACATGAACTCATTGGTCGTTAATAATTATCTGATTTTTTCAAACCTTATAAGACTCATAACTTTTAGCACAACAAAAATCTATTGAGTATGAAATATAACCGAAATATAATTAATTACCGACCAATAGATTAGAAGTTTGGCTCTTCTTCTCGATTAATATTTGTAAATAAAATCTTTACATTAATGATTAAATACTCTGTTTTTGTCAGCTTTCAAGAACTTTTGTTTTTCTGATTAAAAATTTGAATGCGGAGAAAAATGAATTAATAAAGTAATTACTTTTATCTTTAATTTCTACCAAATTAATTTAATTGCTTTGTGACTACCAATGCGTTGAAAATAGTATTATTTTACGCCTAAGTTTTGCAATCTCTTATCATCTTATCAGAAATAATTGAAGCAACAATTTTGTCACAATTTAAAACATTTCTGTTTCCCATTATCAATGTTAATGAATACATGTTAGGAGTTATTAGTGAATTGATACGAGAACAATTACTATATGAAGGATCCGATAATAAATATACGTATTTCGAGTTAGACTCTTTTCCGTTTCCGGATTAAGGTTTAGACGTTTAGTTTAATTACTACTTTATGCATATAATAAAATTTAATATATGTTTGAATGCTAAAATTTACAAATATTAACAAAACTCTCGATTGTAATTGTTATCAATACAAATAGACAATAACTTTAAGCAAATGTATCATTAATCAGTGTTGTGTTATGAGCTTCATGTATGGCATTGTACCCCGCAAAGCACTTATAAACATTGCTCAGCACTCACAAAACTATTGTTATATTTACCTTTGATAAAGTCGTACTTATTAACGATTAGGACAATTATAAACATCATATAATACTTCAATCGATACTGTAACTGATAAGTCTGGTAATAAACATATATTGAAACTAACTATTTAATGAATTTTCCAGCACAACTTTAAATGCATTTTTCTCGTTTCAATGTATTGAGGAATGTTTTTTATTATCGAGCCTTTAGTGACTGTAGTGAAAGTAGTGCTGGAAAATTTCTAGAAATATTTCTATGGCATGCAAATTTTTCTCTCATTAAAATATGATGAACCTCGGATTCATTAGGTAAAATGAAATCTATTTGGAAATCTTAAATTAGCATCCTAGAATAATCTCAACTCTTTCTTCAGATAAAGGTGGGTAACAACTCGGTTACTGAACGTATAATTTGGAAGAATAACTTCTTTACTGCTAGACAAAGCCTAACATTATTACAGCAACGATTACGGAGTTAAAATCGTAGAGCCTGTTAAGTGTATAACTGTAGAGACTGGTAGTTTCAGCGATAATGTGGTATCTTGTAGTTAATCTCGGGCTGATGATACTATGGTCAAAAATCTAGATTACAATATTATGAATAAGTACCTTATTTTTTAGCTTATGGACCGTTATTAAAAGGTATGACTAATAAGTTAATGTAACTTTCAAATACTTTTCTGATATAACTTTTCAGATGATTTTAAACATCATTCAGACTTCTGGGTCTCAGAAGAAGTGGAAACATAAGAAATGTCAAACACCAAACCATCACCAATGACAACATCTGAATAAAGGACTACTCCTCACCCAAAAACTACTACATATCTAATTGAGACATGACTGAAAACGACTGTTAAGAACATGTTAACAAGCACTATACCTAAAGGGCCAAAGAGAGCTTTTACTGAACTATCAGAGACTTCAACCATGGTCATGTTGAGTGAATGTTCAAAGCCTTAAATACTATAACCGTGTAGTTATGATCGAAATAACTTCAGATGTTGTAATGAAAATCTTAAGATTGTTAACTCCTTAGTTAATAATTGACGATCAAACTATCATTTATTCTTATGTTAAAGTTAATGAAAAGTATAGGCAATTTTTTGAGACTAATATTTTCGAAATACCTTTACACGCATTCGGATCTATCGAAGGATATCAGAATAAATTGAAAAGTCTTAACATTAGTGGTCATAAACTGAGAGCATTAAGAAACTATTCATATTGTAATAAATCAAGTTTCTGAGATTAAGTTCGAGTTCAGTAAGTATCATACCATCTGATTTCAGTTTTAGAATTGATCCAAAAGAAACTTTATGCGCTGATTGGCTTATTATCTGTTTGACGGCAATGAGTGAGTGATTGAAACAAACGCTTTCCTTAGTAATATGAGACCGACAATTCTTAAAGCCTTTAAAGGAGTGCCTCTTTTGGTATGACTCAGTTTTTTAATGAAAACATTTTTTCTCCTTTTCTCGATACGAATGACAAAATAAGATTATTTTCAATAAAAGTATTGAGATTGGTGGCAATTTCGTACAAAATATTTGATTTGAATTGCAGTGATTGTCGTTCATATTTGATACTAAAGTATAGAAAATATTTTGAGAGAACTGAAGGACTTATTTGTACTAACAAGAAACTATTGTTGGATAACAGCAACTTTTTCAATTGCGAGTAGGATTGAACAAATGACAAATTTTCGATCAGAGAGACGAAAGTATAAAAATTGTTCATTATCAAAAACCCTTACAGAAAGTACAGTCGACAGATAAAAATGCATTGGTTCTGGATGATTGGTGTCAGTTTAGCAGAAACAGGTTAAAATCAATTTTACAACTGATTTTCTCATCCCTAAACCTTAGGGTTTGTCAACTCATTCATACTTATCAAAGTAAAATCAAAAATATCATATTAATCGTCAGATTTAGATAAAAGCTTAAGCATCAATAGTCAATAGAAAATAACAACACTAAAAACATTTGGTCCAATATTAGATTTTCCTCATTCATTTCCACTAATATTTAAGCTCAACCTCGAAATTTGAGAACATATAACATTTAACTTATTAGTAGAGTTATAAAAAATATTTAATTGTACTTTCGAATAGTTGAATAAGATTTTTATCTTATATATGTACTAATTTGGCTTAATAACTCCTATTTACAGTATATTGTTTCAAATACTTTTAGAATCTATTACGTCAATAACAAAATATTTTTTACGCAGAACATGAAGTGTGTACTCGAAAATTATTTCTAGAACTGAAGCTTTTAATAATAATTTTGAGAAATAAGGGTTTTCTAAAACCTAAACTGAGAATAGGAAAAGAGAAATATTACACTTTTGGGCTAAACTGACTTCTGCGAAACTGACACCTACGTTTAATTTTGATGTGGACGTATGACTCATAGTTTCGGATTAAGGCATAATTGAAGAAAACAAGCCGTATGTGATCTTTGAGTCACACAAAATATGGCAAACAATCAATTGCTATAAATCTAAATGAATTTTTAATTTAAATTCTTATCTCTATAAAGCAGTATTTGAGAAAAAAAATTGATTAAATAATTAAATAAGTATAAAATACGGAACTCGTTCGGACTCGAAAAGTACTTATAGAGTATTTATAGGTTTTTTGTTTATATATTTTTGCTGCTTTCTGGGACAATTTAAATTGTTTGTTTTAATTTATTTTGTAATCTACTTATTCTTAGGTTGGTTTTGGTTTTATATTTATTAAATAATTAGCTAACTAATGGAAAAGATTAATTTATCTGTAATTAAATAGCGGAAAAGCTAATTTTGATTTTGCTTTCACTCATGACTGCAAGTAGTTTTTGTACTAATTTCAACTCTTGTTAAAGTATTCATATTAAAAACAAATCAGTTATTGAATAGAGTCTATTTCTTAATAGATAATCAATTATTCAATAGGTTATTATTTTATGAATCATAAAAAAGCATTTTCATTACTAATGAACTGACAAATGATGACAAAAACTTTTCTGTTAAAAAGCTTTAATAATGACATCAAAATTGAACCAAACATTGATCTTATACCAAATTACCAATAGTTTGAGTATTTTAGAGATAAATATGAAATCAATTTGATATAACTCAATACAAATACAAAACTTTGACAAAATGTGACTAAATGTATTTAAAGGTAGAGAACGTGCAGATATCCTATAAGTGCGGGTGCGGGATCGTCAACAAGTAGTTCACTATCTGACAGCAACACATCTCATATTCGTTGACCATCACATCAAAAGAGAGACTTGGATTTTACCCACTTTGATCTCTTCTATTGAGAAGTTATCGATCACTACAATCGGGTTATCACTTCATTTATTTAGTCTTGTAAAATTAATCTTGAGTATGAACAATCTCTGCCTATATCTCATGAAAAACTTTTGGATACCTATAAGATTCTTGAATATGTTCTTAAAGCAATAAATTCAAAATCGTATAACATATTGTATAGTTTGAACAATAATTGTACTAGAAGTCAAAAATGATTGCAAGAACTGTTCGATAAAAATAATGGAAAAACGGGAAATAGGTTGAATTGCATAAAATGCAAGACTATATGAAAATGTATTGTTAAACTGTTTAATGCATTAGTTTGCAACTATTGAATGAAATATTTTCTGTTCAATTTAATGTGCAATAGATAAGAGATTTTCAACTTATAGATTAATTCATCGGGCCTCAAATACTTCTTTAAAGCAACACCAGTAAAAACTTATAGTCTTGATAAATATTACCAACTCTGATATAATAAAATGAATAATTCAGTTAGCTTTGCATTGAGTCAAATGTTGAACAGAGCATATAATGTGATTATAAACCATTTTGCTTTTCATGTAACTAAAGCAGTACTACTCATTTTCAAAGCTTGATATTTTGTGTGGTTAGCATTTAATCTCTAAAATGTGTAAACTCTGATTCAGTTTTGCAAAGGTTTTCTCACATAGAAGTTCGTTCTCATAAAAGGCTACATGACTAAATATTAAATATTAGTCTTCGATCTTACCTTATCTTTTAATTTTTATAAGCCTTTTTGAATTCAAAAGTCGGACAAGGAGTAAATTTAGACTTCCATGATTGAAATTCAGCTACGAGTGAAAACAAACTAAAGCCTTTTCACATCATCAGATCAAAATTGAAAGGAAATCCAATTTTTAATATGATAATTTGGATATTCTGACAAATTTCAGTATTAAATGTGGCTCTATGGAAAAGATGCCTTCAATCATGTTCTGAAAAGAGTCAAAAGAAAACTTGAGATTATTTTAGACAGTTATCTGTTCAATAGTTCGAATGCATTTGAAACAAATGCTCTTCTGTATATCAATAGGCTTATTATTTCTAATGCCTTCACTTTCGTGTTTACAGTCAAATTCAACATGTTTGTTCGATTCATGCGCTAGTTATTTTGATGAAAAATTTTCGTTCCTTTCTAGGTGCGAACAGAAAAAATCATTCTGGATCATTTTGGTACGAAGAACCGTTGGTTATAGATATAAGATAATTATTTATCTAATTCATGTTAACTGTGAGGATTGCCGAAGTAATTGAATACAAAAATTCAAAATATTAGTACAAGTTTATTGGTTCGAAATATTCTAATCGGAAGTAATTTACAGAGTTGCTCAATGATCTAAAATCTGATTGTCTTTTAATTGTATCAAAGTTATTTTGATTTTAAGTTCAAACTATGAGTAAGTGAAATTCTAAAACCAGAATGTGCTTCAAACTATTACTAAATCCTAATTTCATAAACAAACTATTTTCAGTTGGTTGAAAATTATGATTCGTTATGACAGATTTATTGCATTCTTACGATCTCCTACTATTTTTGTGGTTACGAAAAATTCATCTGAATATTGTAATAGATTCCTTGAACTGTTTAAAGAGATTTTCTATATGAGTAACAATGACAGTAGTGCAAGATCCAACGCTCTAGGATAGTTCGGTTTCAAGAATCATCATATTTCAGAGGTGAGTGAAAAAAATCATTGATTTTGATAGGCAAGTCCTTACTAGTCGAACTTTTTTTTCAAAAACTTTCTTTTCTTTCAAAATTAGAGCTTGTTCACCCATATCATTAGAATAAAATGTTATTTTATTGCATTAAATTAGCTGATTAAACTTATATCAGATTGGAATAGATGACGAAAATTAGAATTTCATCAATAAGAGCGCTCGAAATTTTAGAATTTTCAAAAAATTTTATCAACTATTTTAAGTAAAAGGTCCACTTTAGGGGTATAAATTTGCAATTTGCCGTTTTTTCTTGAGAAGGATGTTCAGACCCTATCTGGATCCCACTATTGTGCACATACCATGCCTGAAACAAACGTCTGGGAAAAGATAAAATATATACTTTTATGTATAGCATTTAATGATAGCATTTATCGACTGTACTGCAGCCCTAAAAACATTCAGAGTTATAATGATTAAAATTTTGATCACTACTTATAAGCTCAAATTTGTTAACTTATAAGTTTGTTTAGAAATTTTTTACAATGTGAAAGTATACTTAATGAATTATTAACTTGTATTTTATTAAATCTTATCTATTGATCCAAGTTATTCAAATTTAAGGTTAAAATTTAATAATTTTGAATGAGTCAATATACTCAGGTTTTACGGTACAGTCGGTTACTTGACATTAATGTTTTACACATAAGAATATATCTCTATTTTTTCAGACATTTGTTTCAGACATAGTACGATCAATAATCATATTAGTATAAATATAATTAATTGATAGAGGTTTAAACTGATTTTATTTATGGATTCATTATGTAATTCAGGCTTGAGTTCAGTTTTATAGAAATAGCTGTTTAGAGAAACTATAGATTAGAGATTTGCAGTACTGATGTGTCGCATATAAAAAATGAATGCGGAGAAAAATTAATCTAAGAAGTGACTATTTTTTCATGACCATTTATTTTTATCTTTGATTTTTTGCAGTTAATTAATTTTTTGTTACTATCGGAAACGTTACTGCGAATGTACCACAAAAATTATCAGTCATTTTACGCCTAAGTTTTTCTATAAATTGATGACTTATCAGGAATAAATGAAGAGATAATTTTAGTCACAACTTTGATAAATTTCTTTTTTCATTATCTTTATATGTGGAGTACAATGCATACCAGTAATGATTATTAACTTGATAAGAATGCAAGTATTATGACTAAAAAAGTTTAATAATGCAATTCCAATACTTATAAACTTTCTCTAAATTAATTGTAACTCCTTTTTGGCATCTCTAATTCAATCCAATCCAATAAGAACTAAAATTACTTGAGGTCAAAGTGAGATCTTAAAACTTTTAGGTAACAAAAATTAAGCAAAAATAAAGTTTGACATTTAAAGCATGAAACAATTTTAAACAGAAAATCAGAAACCTCAACAAATTTTTTTATTGAAATTTCTTAACTTTTTATATGAATCCTTGATTGAAGATTTTTTAAAAACAACTTTAAAAATATATTAGAAAGCTAAAAATCTATATGAGGTGCAAACTGTGATTAATTGGAAGCCGAATTGTATATTTAAAGCAGAATAAATCTTGATTAAGTCATACATTTGCTATAAATGTTAAGTTTTATTTTTATGATTAACATATATTGTCATGGACCCGTCATTTAGAGAATGTTCCAAAAGTCCCTTACTATGCTAAATAGTTTGTCATTATTGTTGATGCGCCATTTACTTAAAGTCAAAACTAGACACAAACATGTTCAAGTTCTATCTATTGAATCTCTGTTGAAAATCTAAATTACTTTGTCTTTAATTTTTATCTTAGGCAGAACGAGCACTGCTTATAATGTCTAACTGTTTCTCGCAGTAAGAGACTTTTGAAACACCCTATATTTTATGTTTAGTCATTAAACTACTATTATGAGGAAAAGTGCGTTAACTCTTGACTAAATCTCATGAAAGCCAGCGCGTTCAACAGCCGATAAACTTTAGTTCAATCTTTTAAGTTAAAAATAAATGATTATGATTGCTTCAAATCGTTATAGAGAAAAACGGATAAAAACCTCAATTAATGTTTTAAATATTAATAATATTTGTGAAAAATTGCGCTAAGACTTCCAACTGAGTGATAAAACTTGAAATTTCCCTCTGCATTGAGCTCTACTGAGTGAAATATTATAATAGCATTACTATTTGAAAGTACGATTGATAAGCGATCGCAATAGATTATTAGTTGAGTTATAACTATGAAATGAAATTATTATAAAACAGAGTAAAGTAGAGATGAATAGATATGATAATCAATATTATTCACTTAACAATTGAATCGGAGGTAGACCACGAGAATTCGATGCGCATAAAAGATCAATATGATAAGAGATGAGTATATAACTAATTGAATATACGCCCAGTTGTTATTCACATCGTTTACTTAATTGAAGCTAAGTTAACATAAACTTAAAATAAGTTTTATAAACAATGGCTCAAAAACTGATTTCTTCTGCAATTTTAATTGCAGTTATGTGTCAACTATCTCAACAAAAACCGACTCCAGGATCAATTAGTCAATCAATCAATGAAACTTATGTAGAATGCAATGAAAGGATGTCTTCGAGATGTTTTGGTATGCCTTCTGGTTGTGTCACTAAACAGAATTGTGTTGTCTTATTGTCAGCGAAGCCAACACAGTCTGGCGCAGATTTCGTTATGTTTTGGAATCGTGACCCTACATCTCAGGACCGATGGGTTGGAGGAGCTCTTTCTGAAGATAAAAAAATGGGTGACGACTCGGTCACTGAATGTATACTTACAAAGAATAATACCGTTACTGTTAGACAAGGCTTGACGAATTGCAGTGGTAGTTGCGGAGTTAGTACTGTAGAACCTGTTAAGGGTATAACTGCAGAAACTGGTAGTTTCAGTGATAATGTGGTATCTTGTAGTTGGTCTCGAGATGATGATACTATGGTCAAGAATCTAGATTTCAATATTTTGAATAAGAAGTACTATATTTTGTTAGCTTATGGACCTATGTCAAATGGTATGATTAATAAAACAAGTTATTGTAACTGTAACTGTGTTATTGTAACTTTTAATCATATTTCTGATGACATAACTTTTCAGATGATCTTGACCATCATTCAGACGCCTGGGTCTCAAAAGAGGCGGTGTATCTAGCACAAGATATATCCGGCAATACAAATGGCACCACAAAACCCGCAGGTTCAACACCTACCCCTTCATCATCAAATTCAACAACTTCTGGTCCCAATACCACAGTTTCCGGTAACACACCTACTGGTAACTCAACTCAAACAGCACCTGTCTCGACAAATACCCCATCAAATAGTACCACTCCTTCAAGCAATGGTACAAGTGCTCAACCGACTGGTGGCCAGTCAAATACCACTCCTCAACCAATTCAAAGCACAACACCAAAAGGCGGCGCGACCACTATTACATTCAATCTATCGTTAGCTATTTTTGTGACAATTATCTTATCACTGAGTCTTTAAGAAAATTTGTTGATGAAATATTTATATTTATGTATGAATAATGATTTGTCTATCTCATTTTTATTCAGTTTTTGACACTTATCCTTAATTAAAACTCTCATTTGAAAATAAGAAAATTTGTATAAGAAGTAAATCAAAGTCCTGTCAAATAACAATCAAATGGATTGCGAGCGAAGAGTGAAGTGACATTCTATCAATCCTGTCACTTATCGCTTTTATCTCGCAGGATATTCAGTTCTTACAAAAGTAATTCTCAGTGATTATAAAAAACTGATAAAGAAATAAAACTTTTTGGATCAATAAATCAAATACTATTTTATTATAATCTCACTTGGACTTAAGTTAGTTTCAAGCGACAGTATAATAAATTAAAATTCAATTTCGTAAAGCTCATTTAATAAACTTTTCAAGTGTTCAAACAAAACGTTTTCATAGCCTTAAACTCATTATCAAACCTATTCATAGAGAGATTAGCTGTGCCATCATTAAAAGAAGTCTCAGTTTTTTCAATAAAAACAAAATCAACTTCTGACTAGAATTATAAAATTACAAACGTTTAATTATTTCAAATTTTTAACTTATTTTTGTTAGTAATTCAATCAATAGCTACTGAAGAGGAAGATGACTGCAAAGATGAAGTGTTGAAATCAGGAGATACATCTCAATTATTATTAGGATAACGATAAGGCGATAAGGATAGTGAACTCTTGGAAGATACGAGTTTGTTAAGGGAAGATAAAGAAAGTCCAAGTATAAGAAGGGATACGAAGACTTGAGTAAATCAGTTAAGAAATACTTGAGCGATAAATGGGGACAACTGGAGGAAAACGATGCCATGCATGAAGTTGTGGACAATATAATCAATATAAATAAAGCGCATCTAACTCTATTAATAGTATAAGAAAGTTTTATGCTAATCACTTTTTGCGTGATTGGTATAAAAAACAATATAAAACTAATGATAAGAAAAACAATAAAGATTAGAAAAAATCTAGTAATCAAAAGCATAAGAAATCTGTTATTGAAAAGGAAGGTGCTAAATCTGAAGACAATTCTGATCAAATTAATTAAGGATTTGCTAGAAAAATAGATTTTGTGTAGCTACGATTGAAAAATAATCTCTACTAAAAGTTCTTTCTTAATAAGTGTTAAAAAGTTTTAAAATTTTTAAAACAAAGCCAAATTATGTTTTTGCAAACTTTGGATAACATGTTGATCATCTGTTCGAAAAGTTTTTTGCAGATTTTAGTTATGAAAGGTTTAACACAATCATGCGCAGTATATTAAGTACGAAACTGAAGCGAAATACCTGTAACAATATAAGCTGTATTTGATAGCAACAATGTGAAACAAATCAAAATCAAGTTTATCTCAATACTAAAGGTTAAACAAATAGAGAAAAAACTTATTGGTTCCTGATTTAATCACTTATTATAAGAAGTGAATCGACAAAAATGAAAGATAAGATCAAAAGTTTTTATGTACTGCAAAATGTGTGATAAGAAAAGTATAAGTATTTCTAATCTACCCTCAAGTTAGACACAAAAGTCTTATTTATTTGGCTAGTACTCAACAAGTTTATTATACTTTCAGTTCAGTCTCAGCATTCAAGTCAATAGCCATTAAAAGCCATAAAGCAATGGGTAGAAAACTAAACTTAACTGTGATTTTAATAGTGATTATCTGCAAATTAATTAACACTGAACTAATTACTGACATCTATAGTAATTGTGATGCAAAGACTTCGCGATGTTTCGGAATGCCATCAGATTGTATCCCAAATAAAAATTGTGGAGTCTTACTGACCGCTACGCCTCTCGAACAAAGAGGTGCAGACTTTAAGTTATACTGGAATAGAGATTCTTCAAGTAGTGACCGCTGGGTCGGAGCAGCTCTTAGTCGGGACAGAGAAATGGGTGACGACTCGGTCACCGAATGCATACTTTGGAAGAATAATAGTTTAACTGTTAGGCAAGGATTGACTTATTGCGATGACGATAGCAATGATGATGACTGTGGCGTTAAGACTGTTGGACCTATTGATGGGATCAGTGATGAGAATGGAGGATATGATGATGGAATGGTCTATTGTAGTTGGTCTAGAAGTGATGATACGGTTGTTAGAGATTTGAATTTTAATATTTATGACCACAAGTATTATATAATGCTTGCTCGTGGACCTATTCGCGGAGGTAATAATCAATTGAAAGTCTCAATTTTAATTATATGAACTTCACTTATAACTATTATGCTATCATTATGTTTACCAACATTTTTCTACTTTACGAGTAAAGAAGTTAAATCAAAAACATTAGTAAAATAACCGTAAACCTTTATTCATTGAGAACTTTAGTTTCTCATTAAATTTTCAACTTTTCTCAACAAAAGCTTTAATACTTTATATCTTTATTACCTTAAAATTGATTCCTATGCAAATATTAGTTCAAAAATAACTAACAATTATAGATAACTTAATGGTGAATATGGTTGACAAGCAAAAATTTCAAACCTATTCTTCATTAATTCTCGTACAAAAACTTTTCAGTTCATTAGTAGGGACTAAATGGAGATCTCATAATAAAGACTAAAATCTTGATTTTTTAAAATTAACTAACAATTGAATATTTTTAAAAAACAGTTAAACTACATCACCACTCTAAAGCATTGGTTACTAAAGAAGCGGAATATCTCGCAAGACCCATCAGTACAGAAGTATTAAAACCAATATCTTTTTTGAAAAACTACTTCTATGAAATTGAGCCCAAGTCTGAATCAAATGATAACAAAGCTGTTGATATAATTAGTTTAAATCCTTATCAATTTATTAAATTGCATACAAACAGAAGTATTGTTTATTACAGAAAAACTATTTATACAGTTGAAGAAATACGTTATTCAAATTAATTTTTAATGTTGCAAGAAATAAAATTAAATTAAAACATTTATTCCTTGTTAATCTCAGAGTTCAAAAGATTTCACCACATTAAAAAATCATAAAAATTTGAATACTACTTTGTGAATTATTTAGCAATACTGAAAATTACTTTTTCATTAGAACGAACTAATTCATGAACTGTTTACGCGTACTTCAGATTTTTTATCGATCAGTTAATTCGGCAATAGCTACAGTTGATTACAATTGACTCAGGTCTAAGATTAACGTTAATTCCAAAAGCATAATATGCTTCAATTTGATTTTATCGTTTTCTTCAAGAAAGGGAACGTCAATTTTTTCATCCTAATGCTTGATTGGATTTAAAAGTTCCCTTCTAAGAGTTGAAGGTCTATTGATATTGTCAAAAGCATTCGATTCAGTATACGAACCATCGTGTAGGTATAAAGATAAATAAATCTCATGTGTTTCGTTGGATTTTTTTCTAAAGCTAAATGTATTCTCGATTATTTCCTTATAGAAGTATGAAGTATGACAATTTAAGTCAAATAACCCAAATTGTAAAATGCAAAACTTAATGATTTTTCCCAATTAGAGCTTGTTAGAAAGTATCAGCTTGATTTCATTTATACTTTAATTGAATAAATAAGAGACTTTTATATTTGAATCAGAAATATTTAAAATCATTAAGTTTTTCATTTTGGCCAGTTTCGAACAAATTATTTTATTCAGAATTCTTGGTCGGAGTATTTCTTATAATTGATCTCTGATTGATCCTGCTGAAAGCGTTTTATCAACTGCTGTCAAATGGTTTCCATTTAAGAAAATTTTCTCGAATATGATGTCAGCTAAAGTATTTTTACCCATTTCAAATGATTTAAAAAGATCCTTGTTATCTAATTTTTGACTCAAGTTTTGGAAATAATTTTTAAGATTTATGTATTCATCGACACAACATTTAAGGTGAAGATCAGAGTCTCTACGATGAAAATAATGATTTAATTTAGTTATTAGACATAAAATTTGTTGTTCAAACTTGTGACTGTAAGTAAATGAAAGTTTTGATTTTGTTTAAAACTTGTGCTATTTCGAGTCGTTGATGCCATTGCTTAAAACCGTTTCTGAACTTTTCGAGCTGTTTCGCTCTTGGGCAATATTAAGAATGATTTGCTCAACTTAATTAGTGATAAACGATTATTTGCTATATTTATTAAAATTGATTTTCTCATTCAAAAGAGTGTAGCGTTTATACTAATTATTATTGATTTTTGAATAGAAAACATCTATTAATCAAAAGTAAAGAAGCATAAAAGCCCTGACCGTCATCAAGTTATTGATTCATTGGGAAATGTATTGACTATTGTTTAATAAAATAACACTCTTTAGAGAATAAATGCATTTTCTATGAACTTATTGACACAATTTCTCACAAAAAGCATGTGATGTTCGTAATTATTATAACTTCTGAGCGTAGAGCAATCTAACTCCAGCTTGAATTCAATCATAAAGCACTAAAACAATTCTGTTTGAGGACAACATGAGCGGACGTTATACTACGATCTACTGATGCCTCTCTTTGAGCGAACTACTTAATTACTAAAATTTGTTCAGCTTGAGTTCATTTAGTACTGATATTACTGAAAAGTTTTAATTTTACCAATTAACTGTTATGCATTTGAATGTTTGTGCCGAAACAGTAAGTCTTAAGGTTTTATCTTTGTTCATTCTTCGAATAAATTTAAGACTATTTCTTAACTAGAAATCTTTTTATTTGTTCAAAAGTGGGAACCGTTAACAATAGTTCAAAATGATTCTTTAGGATCATATAAATTGAAAGGTTTAACTGGAATTATATTCAATCAAATCGCGAAAAATTATAACTTAAGGTAAAATACATTTTAAATGTACTCATGCTATGAAGTTAATTAAACTAATTTTTAGTTATACAATACTTCGACCGCCGGATAGTTTGTGGGGAATGAAAGTCAATAATTCTTGGAATGGAATGATTGGACAAGTTCTAAGAAATGTAGAAGTAACGAGAAAATAATTTTCAATTACTAATTGATATATTTATCTGCAGGAATGTCAGTTATCTTTAGGACCATTTGAGATAACTATGGAAAGGAATGAAGTGATCACATTTTCAAAACCTGTCTTCACAGATATCGCAACTTTTATTACTTCTGTTAATTATAATCAAAGCAGTTCTTTAGAAATGTTATATCATTTCAAATCGATTGATAGTAAAACTTGGATTTTATTCACGACTAGTATAACTTTAATTGCGTTCATATCTTTCATATTAAAAAAATTTGGACACAATCTGGAAAAAGACGTTGAAATTATTACTATAAAACTTTTACTATTGAAGCGTAAGTTTGATCGTTCATTAATTTACTCTCAATTATCTTTTCTTTGTTTTTGTAACTTTATGGGTCTCTTTCTAATGAGCTATACATTACAAGTTTTCAAAATATTTTATGATCAATTTTGTAATAAATGCATTGTATTGAATTAGTTTTGAACCCGGATCTCAGTGAGAAGGATGAAAATACTTTTAAAACAATTATCTATTTTTCGTTTAATAGCATTCACACATTTTCCATTGAATTCGTCAACATTTATAAGCTTAATATTTCTCATATCTTATACGTGTATTTGGAGTAACTTGAATTCATTAATTGGTGCGCAAATTGTGACCACAATCCCTCAACAAGCTATTGACAGCTATGAAGATCTTGCAAATAATGAACACATAATACCATTGGTTTGGGGCAGTAGTGCTTATCTTTCAAACTTAAAAGTAAAATAAAAAATTTAAATAGTTTTGGGAAGAATGGGATAATTAAATGTAGTTAAAGCCAACACTTAACTAGTAATTAGTAAATGCAATTAAAGTAGACACTTCTTCTAGAACACCATTTAATCGTTTGGAATTTATATTTTATAGAAAACAGAAAACGATGCGTTACGTAAAGTGTTGAGTCGGATTCTGTCACATGCAAACGAGTCATTGATAAGTCTACTTCCTTTCGATATCGAATCATATCGTAATGGATTTGTGAGTGGTCGATACGCTTTTGTCGATTTAAGAGTAGGTATCCTTCCGGCAAAAGCACTTCTTTGTCGATACGATCCATACATTTCTATACACATTGCGAAGAATGTAGAGAACGAGAAACCGCTTGCAATGTCTTTCTCCAAAACAGTAACCGATCAACAGTTTCTCACTTTAATTTCGAGGACTAATACATGGTATTTAACTCTATTTTTATCATTGCTTTAACGAGTATTAGGCTTTCTTGTTTAGGATCGACTCATCTCATACTTCAGGACTAATTACTAAATGGATTAACGATGAAATGAAAGAATTTATCAAATCAAATAATTCGCTATATCGTAGATGTGTTTTGCAATCATTTGAAGAGTCAGTCAATACTGAAGATCATATTAACGATATCGAATCAATTATTCTTAGGTTATCTGCTATGAAGTTATTCTTAAAAATCATTTTATCTTTAATTTTATTCTGTTTAATAACTTTTTGTATTGAAATTCTGATTATAACAAATATTTTGCCATACTTCACTTTGTATTGCTTTTTCGCAATCGTACCAATTCATAATAATTGTGTATATGAAAAATATCAAAGAGATTGAAATCTAATAATCAGACAGCAGACATGAATTAACAAATGGGAGCAGAGCCGCTAGTCTTGCACTAATCTTAATCAACGAAGTATAGTGATAATGTAAGCGCATGTTCATAAAATGATGTCTAAATCTGAAATTATTAATGAGAGTGATAATAATGATAATAAAAATATTAGTTCTAAAGTACAGTAATATCTCAATTTCGTTAATTCAATTGGGGATCAAATGTTTATTAATAAAATTGAGTTATTAACAGATTCGATTCTGTTGATGTCATTAACAAAATCTAGTTCGTTTCTTAATCGATATACACATGACTATTGGAGAAGACAAAAGTATTCTATTATTTGAGCTTGTTTAAGCTCAATTATTGGCTAGAGCTCGATTATTGACTACAATTGTCTCGAGATTAACTATAAAACTAGCTAAATGACCAGAATTATTTCCATTGTGAATATATTTTTTATCTTATCTATTGGTTTAATTACTTAAGTAAAAGTGGACTTTAACACACTATTATCAAATAGGTTTATCCAGAATCTCATCAGCATTTCCTTCGGTGTCTGTATCTTCATACATTGAACAAGTTAGCAGTTCCTCGTTATTTCCTGAACAACTGTCAATTCATCGTTGATATCAGCAATCAGCGAAAGTAATGCTGTTAAGGTCAAGTTACTCAGCCAAAGTACTCCAAAGAGCAATTGATTCGATATCTTCAATGACTTCGGTGACTCCGACATCTTTTTTCACAGGAAATCCAGTTTTAGTGGAGGAATTCTCGATCGTAGAGGAAGCAATTTCATCTCAAGCAACTGCTATTATGTCAGTAGCTTTAAAAAGATTTATCTTAGTTATTTCTATTTTGAGTATCGGATTCTGTTTTAGGTCTAGAAGCAATCTTCTCACAATCCGTTTGCGGTAATTAGTTATGAAGCACTTTATAACTCCTTCATGTATAGGTTGGGTTAACGAAGTTGTCATTGGAGGAAAAGGAAACAGCTACAATGTTTGATAACTTTAGGTTTGAATGATAGGGGTAGTTGTCGATTACCAAAACTTCGCGGTTTTATTTGATCATTCACTTGTTTAAGTTTGACGTATTCTCGAAGCAAATCAGATGACATCCAAGTCTTTGTGTTAACTTTATACAGAGTATTTACTATACTTTACGGGAACTCTAACTTTTAATAATTAATAAGTATTATGAAATTAGGAATAAAATATAATTCCATTAATAATGTCACCTTCCAGATTTTTTCTGAAAGGTTTATAATCAATGGCCTTGATATGAGAAATATACTCAGGAAAATGTAGAATTCAACGATGTATTGTTTTTACAATGTAAAATTTATGAATGTTTTTAATATTAAAGTAATAGATATAATAGTAAAAAGCAGACCACTTATAATAGATTTAGAAAGTGTAATTCGCTTTAATAGACTTTGTGTCAAAATTAGAATTTTCTAAGTCATATAATTATAGTTATTCATTCTACGATGTTTCAGTTTGTTTTGTGTGTTGTTTTTACTTATATTAAGACTTCTTATTTATACACTACTGATGAAAAATTCAAATGGTAGTGGGATATGAATGAGTCAATGAAAGTGCTACGAAGCACATTGAGTATTTCAAACGAAATATGGATTCCGTCCTTACCACAATAATACTAACAGAAAAACTAATTTAACGTATGGTATGGTTGATAAGCCAAGAGAGTCTATAGAACGAGTGGTGCATGCAGATCATACAATAGACTTAGTCACAGAAATGGTTATCGAAGCTACTGTTAGAGGAGATATCGTATCCGAAAGGAGAGTTACTCGAGAATTTGATATCTCTCCCGCACCGCACATCTAGTTCTTAGAAAATACTTAAATTTTTATCCATATAATTCAATTACTATTCATCGACTTATGAAGATGACCTTCAGGCCTGGGAAGAAATCGCCCGACAATTTTTGAGCTTCAAAACAAAGATCAAGAATTTCCAGCCAAAATCAGATGGTCTGATGAATCTAATTTCATTCTTAATGTTCATATTAATCGTTATAGCACAGTTTATTAGGCACTATCGAATCCTGGAATTATATTAGAAGAGGATAAACTTGGAAAGTCGTGACATGGGTTGGTTTACGGAGTAGAGGAAGAATAAGTTCATATTTCTTTAATGGTTACGTCACTGACGAGATTTATATTAAACTTTTGTATGAATATTGCAATATAATTCATGGTACAACACATTTGCTTGATTTTTTAACTTACTTTATTGAGTAACATAAGGTAAAATATATTTAATACATATATGCTTATCATTTTTATAGGGAGACTTTACCCAAATTTGGAGTAGGGACTTATAAGGAATATATTGTTGTATGTTAGATAATAGCTTGAGTTAGGATCACTAGAGCGATTCTACTTACTTATGACTAACTCTGCTTCATAATTTATATCTGTCCGTGGGAAAGATAATTTTAGGCTATAGGAAGAGAATAAGCGAGATTGTCTTGCAATTCGTCCCTCCTTTAGAATGTTCGTCTCTGAACACAGCTAATATACGTCCTGCGAAAAATGATTTTATTGAATATAACAGACAATGTTAATCAATACAAAAATAATGAATTATATAATGGATAATGTATAAAAGATGATTAAATGCAAAAATGTTAGTTAGAATTTGAAACTAAAATTAAAGCTAAAGTTTGAGTGTTTTAGGGATATCTTTTATTTGAGTTGACTTTTCAACGGGCCCGTAATTTTTGTAGAGGACGATCGTATTTTGTATGAATTGTTTGAGGATGTTTAGGATATCGAGTTTGATTTTTGGTCCAAGGTCTATTCTGAGTGTTTGACTCTTGAAATTGGCGAATTTTATCTGTGTTCAAAGATAATCTGTTGATCTCAGGATGGTCTAAGCGAGTTAAGCGAGTTGAGCCAGTTTAATAGGCATCATCTACAGCATCGTTCCAAATTTATTTCGAACAATACTGATGTTTTAAGCGCATTATCTAAGAAGTACCGTTTTGTGGTGTCGTTTGCTTATTGGTCCATAAGAGATCAAGCATTCTTAAGCCTTACTTTTCATAACTTACTAATGTCTTAATTGTTTTAAATGATGGTGTTAGACTAACTTATGTGTATTCTTAGCTGTTTTGATAAAACATTTTCTTTATGCTTAATATCTTTTAAAATGGTTAAGGGGGAGTAAAGGGGCGCGACCCCATAAAAATCAAGAGTGGGGTTAAGTCGATAGTACTCGTCGAGTCAAATCGAAATCTGAAAGAATTTTTAAGCCACGCCCACCCGTTTAATAGATACGCCCACATTTATATAATTTAGGTTTATTCGAATTCTGAGTGGGCGGAGCATCGTAAAAATCATATGATGAGTCTAATTTATAGTACTCAACGAGAGGAATCGAAATATATAAATATATATGAGCCACGCCCACCCCTTCAATAGATACGCTCACTTTTTTATGTTTGACATTTAATTGAACTCTGAGTGGGCGGAGCATCGTAAAACTTTGTGATGGGCCCATTTGATAGCGCTCCATGAGACGAATCGAAATTTATAAACTTATGCTAGCCACATCTGCCCGTTCATGAAATACGTCCGTTTAAATATCAATTAATGTTTGAGCCTAAGCTGGGTGGGCAGAGCTTACTACTGTCACCTCCCTCTTAGAATTCTGATGATGATGATGATGATGATGATGATGATGATGATGATGATGATGATGATGATGATGATGATGATAATAATAATATCTTCAATAAATCTGTTAATGATTAACCACCCAGCCTAGGCTTAAACAATAATTGATATTTAAACGGACGTATTTCATGAACGGGCAGATGTGGCTAGCATAAGTTTATAAATTTCGATTCGTCTCATGGAGCGCTATCAAATGGGCCCATCACAAAGTTTTACGATGCTCCGCCCACTCAGAGTTCAATTAAATGTCAAACATAAAAAAGTGAGCGTATCTATTGAAGGGGTGGGCGTGGCTCATATATATTTATATATTTCGATTCCTCTCGTTGAGTACTATAAATTAGACTCATCATATGATTTTTACGATGCTCCGCCCACTCAGAATTCGAATAAACCTAAATTATATAAATGTGGGCGTATCTATTAAACGGGTGGGCGTGGCTTAAAAATTCTTTCAGATTTCGATTTGACTCGACGAGTACTATCGACTTAACCCCACTCTTGATTTTTATGGGGTCGCGCCCCTTTACTCCCCCTTAACCTTTAAAATCACTATTACAATCCCATGAACAGGGCTAGAGCTGCTGAAACGCTAGTTGTCTAGGTGAACTTAGCTAGAACCAACTTACCAAGTGATGGAGAACGACCAATAATACAGATAGCCTTTGGAGATCAAATAAGCAGGACTATGTGGAGAGAGCCCTAAATTTAATTGCAAGCGCCATTAAATTCAGTTATTGGACGAAAGGTCTTTAGTGTGATTGTGTTATCTAAAGATATAGATGATTGGCGCCTTATAAAGACATCATATTTTGGTAATATATCCTTATAGAACTTACCAAGCTGATTCAGAGTATATATGGTTCAAGGTCAAAAAGGTCATCTTCAATATTCCAAGGTTAAATCAGAAAACTTTCTGAATTATATTTTCCCCTGGATGTATATATAAGCGCGGGGATGGCGCGAAACCATTTGTGGCCAAAACTACGCCAACCAGACTACACTTTTCATTCCCGACAATCTGACCTAACCTAGCCTTGACGTTGAAGTTAAAAAACGAAAATATTAACGTTCTTATTTAAAAAGTGATTTATGAACAAATGGAACGAAATGTGCTATTAGGTTACCCAAGTTTATTATTACTTAATTGATTGTCAAAAGCATGCTTGCTTATAGTTCACATTTGATTTAGCGTTGAAATGACTCTGAAATGACATTTTTGACCTTGAACTATATAGTAAGTGGAAGAGTCTCTTATGATGGAGTGCACTGCACCTTCCTTTTTACTTCAATCAATCAAACAAAAGAAATAAAAGGAGTTTTGCGTATAACTATATGAAATATTACAAATGAATTGTATATAAAGTCAACTATTCATGAGCTGGACATAAGCTCTCCTCTCTCCTCAACTCCTGAAACGATTCTTTAAATACATTTAGGGTTGAGGTCAAAATCTTCAAGTGTTTACTCACTGTAGTTCAATGGTGTTATTCGCTGATCATTTGTTGCTGACCAGCTATAAGGAAACTTAAAGATCACTAATAGATGAGTGGTTAATGAGTTGTTTACACACGTATTTCTGAATCCGAAAATAGCTCGGATTCAGAGAAAAGGCTTGTTTATAATTTCAAATATATACACCCTTGGAAATAACTATCTTTAGTCGATTGAAGTCGAATAACTTTTGACTGGATTATTCGATTTTCAAACTGATTTCAGTAAATTGTAGTCAGATAATGAACAGTTTAAAAAATGTAACTGTTTTCTGAAAAATCATCAGGGTAACTGTGAAAAGGGCCATGAAAGGGCAAACTTAAAAATAAGAATAAGCGAAAAACAAAACTTAGGTTTTCTATTATGAAACTAATACTAAACGTAGTTTATTGATAAATTATTGTTCGAATTCGAATTTAAATAATGTTTTTAAAGTTTTAATTTGTAAACAAATTAATCGAATTTTCAAAAATGGTTTTTCTATCGCTGAACGCGAAATCAAATTTAGACAATTTATTAAATTAAGAGCAAAGAAAACAAGAAAATCTTATATTCTTCGTAATGTTGGTAAGTATTTAATCGATTCAATAATTGGAATCAATTATTAAAATTTCATTTCTCGAAATTTTAACATTGAATACTAATAATAATAAATTATTTAAATTTTAGTCTCCGGATCTGAACCCTGATGAGAATGTGGGCGCAATGATTAAAGGATTGGTCAGAAGTGAGCGCCCGGTGATAAACTCTCAGGAAGAGTTGTGGGCGGCTTTAGAGAGAGCCCACCAAACGATGTGTGACGTTTCATGGCAATTGAATTCGATGCCCAGAAGATTGGGGGAGGTTTTGGAGGCGGTCGGTGGTCACACCAGCTATTAGTTTCACTTTTGGCTCTATTCTTGTACATATTGTAAATAACTAAAATTTTCAAACATTCGTGTGTTCAATTTAATCCTTAATCAATTTCATTAAGTTCGCTTTAACAAAAAATAAATAAGAAATTCAATATTTTTCATCAAAATCAAAAGTTAATTTTGATGCCGATTTGTTTTGCTATCATGATTTTTCAAAAAAAAATTATATTTTTAAAAATGTCCATTATCTGGCTACAATTTACTGAAATCAGTTTGAAAATCGAATCATACAGTCAAAATTTATTCGACTTAAATCGACTAAAGATAGTTATTTCCAAGGGTATATATATATATATAATTTATTTAATTATTAGTCAGAATTACATTTTACCCAAGACTTCTCACCCATAGTTTTTTCACCTACAGAACGATTTACTCAATGAGACGTTTCGTCCAATGAGATATTTCATCAAATTTCGTATTTTACCGCTTCGTGGTGATTTATTATTGATAAAGACAGAAACAATTGTCGGTCTATATAAGTATGTATTAGCAGATACCTCGAAATATGAATCTACAATGTGTTCTTATCCAGATGTATTACAAATTGCCAGTAGTGTATACACAGATTAATAAAAGGATTTTATGAAAAAAATTATTGCCACATGCGATGAGATAGTCAGGTATACGATTACTTTCTGCATACTTTTCATATAGCATCGCTATCTTTCACGAACGTTTAGTTGTCTTATGATACTTCGTTCTCTGTGGTTCTTCCACTTGACTTCCGGCTTCCACCTCAACAATCATTTGTTCTGTATCCCTTTTCCTTAAATAGTTCTCTTACAAAATGGTAAGATGATGGTTGGTGTTTTCCAATCATTTTCTGAAAGCGGTTATGCCAGCCTTCGGGTGAATCTTAGCAATCCCTGCTCGGGGTGTTCCTATTGGCCTATATCAACGAGTCATATGTCGTTGGAAAGGTCTCGTCAAGCTGAGTTCAACGATACCATAGATGATGACCTGTGACCTCCGGTTCGCCGACGGGTGACCTTTGACCTCTGACCTATTACCACAATACTTAACCCCTGTAACATATATATCGTTGGAAAGGTTTCGCCAAGCTGAGTCCAACGATACCATACATGATGACCTGTGACCTCGGGTTCGCCGACGGGTGACCTTTAATCCCCGACCTATTACAACAATACTTAACCCCTACAACATACATATCGTTGGAAAGGTCTTGACATACAGAGCTCAACGATGCCATACATGATGACCTGTGACCTCGGGTTCACCGACGGGTGACCTTTGACTTCTGACCTCTGACCGAAATACTTAACCCCTACAACATATATATCGTTGGAAAGGTCTCTTCCAACTGAATACAATAATAACACTCATATCACTTTGAGACTAAAAAACAAAACGAAGGTTTTCACTGTTGAGCGCCCTGGGGAACTGTCCCACAAGGCACCGCCTGTTCCCTCCCTTCGCCCTTAAAACGGGGCGATGAGTTCAATACACCTTGATTTTTCCGTTAATCAGAATTCGAATCTTATTCTTGATTCGAATCTTGGAATGTATTGTGATATAATGGTGGACGATGAAGAGTAAGTCTATCTAAATAAAGAGCAGGTCCAGGATAAACTTTAACGACATCTTTCAGAAAATGTTTAAATCTTTGACCATAACTGTACTTTTCTTTTCTATTCTTAAAATGAGCAAATTTGTATAAATATTGAGAAATGAATTGGTCAATGTATTTGTTTGAGCGATAAGTTTTAATATTTTTTTTCAATTGTGCCCAACGGCTTTCAATATTTTGAGTGTGTATTTGTTTATCATCTGGACAGACAAAATGAAGGCTGTGATTGACACTATAATGGTCAAACAAATGATGTTGCCTAAGTGAAATGTATTTATAAACTGCAGCTGAATCGGTAACTAAGATTGAACCTGGCTCAACATAGTTTCTAACTAAACAGTCAATAACCGAAACTGTTCTATTTGGGACTCGAAACATGAATGCCTCTTTTGTTAATCTGCATGTCCCACCTACGACCCAAATATGTTTTTCTCCTTCTAACATTCTGCCTCGCTTGTACTTACGATGAACAATGTGAGTTTCGTCGATTTCGACAAAATGACTGAATATTTTGCCATCCTCATCATATAGACCTCCGATTTTACGTCCAGGTTGGGATAAGATGACCTCTTGAACTTTTCTACAAGCAGAATACCAATTTGAAATTGTATTTTTTCAACATGACACTCAATTGCCGCTTGTTGATTAGTAAGCTCAGCTACAAATGCCAATACAATGCGCAATGTTTCTCTTATCGAAAGTTTAGAACTTTCAGAGAATGTCCATGAAGTAGGACTAATAGATTTTCGACAAATTGGACAGCTATATATCCAATGCAATTTTTCTCTTTGAGCTTTCATAATAATGCATTCAGTATCAGGGTGATTAACACAAGATGGTTTAGGATTAGAAAGTTGGCTAGGAAGTAAACTCATCAATTCACAAAACTCAATGGCATCATTCTCATTACGAAACTTTTGGTTAAAATTAGACATGTTCAAATAATCGAAAACGGTGGAAAAGTTAAAACTGTCTGGTTCAATAGATGATCGTGCACGTCTTAGCATGAATGATAAAATTATACCAATACTAAAAGCAAAAACCAATGAAATTAAAAAATGTAAATTGAATACGGTCGAAGAGGTGGAAGGAATTGAATAGTGCCGTGAAAACGGCAATTCAACATTACTTGTCACTTTTTTCACTGACTGATAAGATGGTGGATCGCTATGGTGTTGCCCTGAAAAGGGCAGGACACCATTAATTGGTACTGAAGTACCGTTAGCGATAATAAAGACTAAAAAGTATATTGAAACCCGCATTGCTTACGCTGTGGAAAGTAGATAAAGAAAATTATGAATATGTATACCTTCTCAGAAGGGTAAATTATACAAGCATTATTTGATCTTATAGGGAGATAATATAATTTGAAAATCAAAACTTATGTTGAATAGGTCTCAAGATCACATGAGCGTTATCATTGTATTCAGTTGGAAGAGACCTTTCCAACGATATATATGTTGTAGGGGTTAAGTATTTCGGTCAGAGGTCAGAAGTCAAAGGTCACCCGTCGGTGAACCCGAGGTCACAGGTCATCATGTATGGCATCGTTGAGCTCTGTATGTCAAGACCTTTCCAACGATATGTATGTTGTAGGGGTTAAGTATTGTTGTAATAGGTCGGGGATTAAAGGTCACCCGTCGGCGAACCCGAGGTCACAGGTCATCATGTATGGTATCGTTGGACTCAGCTTGGCGAAACCTTTCCAACGATATATATGTTACAGGGGTTAAGTATTGTGGTAATAGGTCAGAGGTCAAAGGTCACCCGTCGGCGAACCGGAGGTCACAGGTCATCATCTATGGTATCGTTGAACTCAGCTTGACGAGACCTTTCCAACGACATATGACTCGTTGATATAGGCCAATAGGAACACCCCGAGCAGGGATTGCTAAGATTCACCCCAGCCTTCTGTCATGTTGGTTCTAGGCTCACCCTGCTTAACTGAATTAAACTGGCTCCAGAGTTCTGGTGGATACCTGGGCGGGGTTGACTGTATCCGACCTCTTGCCTTTCTTCCTCGCATGTATGTTTTCTCGATGTAGTCCGCCAGGTCAAGTAGGTCTTCCAGTAACTCATCTACAAGTTTGCCTAGAACTTATTTAGTGGTACAAAGGCTAAGCTTATTAGCTGATGTACACCTACTTTCAGATCTCTCCTGTCAGGATTTATATATTGTCCTTGTAAGCCTCTGTCTTGAACATTCTATATATGCCGTGTCCAAAGTGGAAAAAACAAAGTTCGGTTGTAGAATCTGGAAATATTCTTTGGTGTGAATTTATTATGGCCAATTCAAAATCGGATACAATCAAATCAGAATCAGGCAAGTTTACTCTAGATTCTCTACTCTTTATTTTTATCTGTTGTAGTACAGTGCTGTATGACTTCTGTTTTGTTCTCGAGTAAGGCATAAAGGAATGGAAACGCATAACCATGGTACAGACCATGTAAAGTGAACACTTGTGTAAAAAGTCTTGGATATACTTTGAATGTTCCATCAAGAAACCATGTAACGGATTGTCCTAGTTTGACTAAATTTGACTTAGTTGCAAAAAATATTATTCTAGCTTGACTTTCTTCGTCAAAATTATCATACAATAAAAATTTTTCACCAGAAGGCATAACCCGGAATTCTTGTGGAATCTGCTCAAGTTCTTCAATACTTTTAGGATTAGCTGGCAGATGAGCTTGCCTTCGCCTATTCAATGATAGCTCCTATAGCTCCTCTTTCTGGAAGATGAGGCAGTACGTCACTAGAGACAGCATGAAGTGCGTTTCTTATAATTTGTGTTGGAGGAATTTCAGGATGTTTGATTGCTATTTGTATGTAATTGTTTTTGATCTGTTGCTTTTTGTGTATTATACTAACCGACCAGAATTACATCGAGTGGTGTCTACTTTAGACTTTAAGCCTCGCTCTCAGTTCTGTTTATTTTTTGTATTTTGATTGTTTTATAATGTAATTTTTGAGCCGTGGTATTTTCACCGTCACTATTATAAAATATATAAGTGTATGTAGCCCTTCAAGTGCTGTATTTTCTTGTATGTATGGTGAAAGCATGTCAATATTGTGGTTTGTAATTGTTTTCTCTATTGTTTTTGTGTGTATTTTCGGTACTCGTGTCCTTTGTATTGAATCTGTATGTTTTTATGTTAGTTGTGTTTCTAGTGTATTTTACAAATGTTAATTGTTGCATTTGTATTAATATCGAGTCTATCTTGTATTATATCTCGCGTATTTTCTCTATTTACATGCTCGTTTTCCAATATAGTGTTTGTGTTTTGTGTCTGTATTTGTAGTGTGATCAGTGTATATATTATTTAGTCTATATTCGTGTTATTTTGAAAATTGTTTCATCTTTTCAGTGTTATTTCTGGTATTAGGATATTTTTTATGGTAATTCTTTGGTCTTCTCATTCTTCTGTGTCTTATCTGTGGGTATTATATGAATTTTGGGTTAGCTTTTACCATTGCGTGTAGCTGGAGAAACCATTATATATATATATATTGAGGCAGACGTTAATATCTAACCACAATTCTAGAGATAATCTCAAGATTTTAACTCAAGAAGTAAATGAATGTGTCCAAATGATACTCGAGTCGATTAATACCCAAAATTACAGTTTATTGACATTTAATCGACATCGAATACAAATAGATTTCAGACATAAGACAAACAGTGTCTAAACTATTGACCAAAAGAATAAGACTTTAGGTGGAGTTTTGACAATGTCCTCAAGGAATGACTGAATTGTGTCTTAACTCCTACCGAGGGGTGTATCTTAAGGGAGACTTACAGGAAAGGGAAAATATTTTTTTGTATAGTGTGCTGACTTGACAAGTAAAATCATCTCAAGCCACGCCCACCTTCAGCTAATTCTAAGCTCCACCCACCAAAAAAGTTTAGTGGATGGTGTTCTTTGCGGGCACTTACTTTTGATGAATGATCCTAGTAGTACTCGATGTGGTGAATCGAATGATATATTTGATGCCCATATTCTATCCATAAATTACATAACAATGAAATATTTCAAAACTAAAAACAGATCTCTTGCTAGGTTTCCCCTCTGAAGAGCGCTATAAAATAATTAAGTATCCATGTGCTTTATTTAACCTAAGTGAAAAGTGCGTCAGGTGGCGAAGCGTTCTGAGTGAAGCGATCTGACGCTATCCTCGCCTTAAAATAAATTAGGTTTGTAGTGGTTAGGTTAAACGAGTCGCCAACAAGTACTTTGAGAGGAAGGATGAATCAAGAGTGAGTGCCTGGGGTATATAATAATTATTTAAAAATCAAAATTTGTGCATAATTTATGGATAAGACGTGGCTTATGATATATGGTTAGACTCCTCACATCAAGTACTACTAGAATCTATCATCAAAAATTGGTGCTCGCAAAGGGCACCCACTACCAAAAATTTTAGGCCACATCCACCAAAATTTTCTTAAACATTCTTCTACATATTGTGAAATATATATTAGAGATATATCGGGTGAATATTAGCAATCCCTGCTCAGGATGTTTCTATTGACCTATATCAACGAGTCATATGTCGTTGGAAATGTCTCGACATACAAAGCTCAACGATGCCAGACATGGTAACCTGTGACCTCGAGTTTACCGACGGGTGACCTCTGACTTCTGACCTCTGACCAAAATACTTAACCCCTACAACATATATATCGTTGGAACGGTCTCGACAAACTGAATACAATGATAACACTCATGTGATCCTGAGAATTTGAAAAATAAAACCAAAGTTTTCACTGTTGAGTGTTCTGGGAACTGGCTGTGTCCTCCATTTGCCCTTAGAACGGGGCGAGGAGTTCAATAACGTTGTTTTTCAGTTAATCAGAATTGGAATCTGATTCTTGATTCGAATCGTGGAATGCATCGTGATAAAATGGTGGACGATGAAGAGTGGGTCTATCTAAATTAGGAGCAGGCCCAGGATAAACTTTAACATCTTTCAGAAAATGTTTAAATCTTTGACCATAACGGTACTTTTCTACTCTTAAAATGAGCAAATTTGTATAAATATTAAGAAATGAGTTAGCCAATGTATTTGTTTGAACGATAAGATTTGATTTTTTTTTCAATTGTGCCCAACGGCTTTCAAGATTTTGGGTGTGTATTTGTTTATCACCTGGACAGACAAAATGAAAGCTGTGATTGGCACTATAATGGTCAAACAAATGATGTTACCTAAGTGAAATGTACTTATGAACTGCAGTTGAATCGGTAACTAAGATTGAACCTGGTTAAACATAATTCCTAACTAAACAGTCAATAACCGATACTGATCTATCTGGGACTCTAAACATCAATTCCTCTTTCGTTAATCTGCATGTCCCACCTACGACAAAAATGTTTTTCTCCTTTTAACATTTTGCCTCGCTTATATTTAAGATGAACAATATGAGTTTCGTCAATTTAGACAAAATGATTATATATTTTGCCATCCACATCATATAGACCTCCGAATTTACGTCCAGGTTGAGATAAGATGACCTCCTGAACTTTTCTGCAAGCAGAATACCAATCTGAAATTGTATTTTTTTCAGCATGACACACAATTGCCGCTTGTCAATTAGTAAGCTCAGCTACAAATACTAATACAATGCGCAATGTTTCTCTTATTGAACGTTTAGTACTTTCAAGTATGTTCATGAAGGAGTGAGATTTTCGACAAATTGGACAGCTATAAATCTAATGCAATTTTTCTCTGAGCTTTAATAACAATGCATTCAGCATCAGAATACTGAAGTTCCATTAGCGATGAAAAGACTAAAAAGTAAATTGAAAACCGCATTCCTCACGCTGTGGAAAGTTGATAAGGAAAATTATGAGTGTCTATACTTTCTCAGAAGGGTAAATTATACAAACAATATTTGATCTTATAGGAAGATAATATAATTTGAAAATAGAAACAATTATGTTGAATAGGTCTCAAGATCACGAGTGTTATTGTATTCAGTTTGTCGAGACCGTTCCAACGATATATATGTTGTAGGGGTTAAATATTTTGGTCAGAAGTCAGAGGTCACCCGTCGGTTAACTCGAGGTCACAGGTTACCATGTCTAGCATCGTTGAGCTCTGTATGTCGAGACCTTTCCAACGATATGTATGTTGTAGGGGTTAAATATTGTGATAATGTCAGAGATTAAAGGTCACCCGTCAGCGAAGCCGAGGTCACAGGTCATCATGTATGGTACCGTTGGACTTAGCTTGACGAGACCTTTCCAACGACATATGATTCGGTGATATAGGTCAATAGGAACACCCCGAGCAAGGATTGCTAAGATTCACCCGAAACAGACAGAAAAGGCTAATTAGAATACGGTTCATGTTCGTATTCATATGTAAGGTAAATGCCTTCTTTCTCATTTATAAAATATTGTGAAATTAAGAAATAGTTTTATTTTTAATGAGTGATAACTGGTAAGAGACTTCATTATAAAACAACTTTGTTTACATAAGAACGTCGAAAATAGTACAGGTGTGAAACATTAATTGATAGATACCGTAAAAACTAATTGAAAATACCATATTTATACAAAAATTAGTCATAATAAAAAGTATATAATGTCGAGCAATAGCATTGAGTCTTCCAAATTTCTTTCACACTTTCTAATTGATCACGGAATATGTAATGACCATTTCAATCCCAATTGGCCAACGGAAGACAACCGATGGTAACTTTCAATTCATACGAAATACGGGAAATAATCCATGGCCATTTCCAACTCAGATGACCTACGGGGAAGTAACCGATGGTCATTTCAATATCAGATGACCTACGGGAAGTAACCCATGACTATTTTCAATTCAAATGAACTACAAGACACAAACGATGACCATTTCCAGCTCAGATGACCTACGGGGAAGTAATCCATGACCATTTTCAATTCAGATGACCTATGGAAAGTAACTGACAGCTATTTCAAATACATTGAAGTAGGTTGTATATAAGATGTTGGAACGGCATAGAAGGAAGTGCACTACTATGATAATATATACATCGTTGAACTTTCATCGTCAAACTATAAGCATTGATACCAATATCAAGGTTATTCAAAGTCAAACAGCGGATTTACTTATCTGTGAATGTAGACATACAATCTTGGCCCTCATTCGATTTGACATTAAATACGAGTTCAAAGGTACCATATTTATAGGTGTCGAAAACCCTGATATCCACAAAAAACGATATGGAAATTATTGGAGTTTTAGGATGCATATATATGAAGTCAGATTAGAAATATTTGGTAGATTAGATTTTATTATTTTAATGTTTTATGAATATTTGTCGATATTATATGTCATTGTCTAATGATTTTTCGGCCTAATCCGGGCTAATGGGTCTAAGAGGGTTCCCGATCCTCTGCTCACAAGCATGATACATCATTGGATTCCGTTCGTAGAACTGAGCTGAACATTTTTATACCAAATTTGACCACCTCCGATCAGAATCTCTTGCTTCTAGACAAATCCTGAAGCAATAGGCTGACCCAGTCAAGTGATACACCATTAAACTCAGAATATCGAACTGAGCATTCTGATATCTCACTTGATCAATTATCACAAGTAGTTTTCAAGACATTGAACTTTTGATATTTTTAAAATGGAGTGCATTCTACATACAAAGAAGTGCGCATTTAGCGCTAAGCTTAACTTCAATTTTACTGTAAATTGAAAAAATTGTATATCTTTAGTTTCATTCAAGAAATTCATCTTGTTTGGTTTATACCTCGTAATGGATGAACCTGGATTTCACGAGTCATAGCTCAAATAAGCCTGATATAAACTAGAGTAGAATAAGATAGGTCGTGAAGCGTTCAAGCCAGGTTTGTCCATTTTAGGGGGTTAAGAGTAGAGTATAATGGACGGTACTGGGGCTTAAAACTCATACCTCACATTTTCACCCCTTTTTGACATATTAAAATAAAAATTTCCACAACTTTACTGTTAAACTTCACTATTTTAGGCACCAAATGTTAAAAAAGTCCATCAAAATACCCAATTTGCTTAAAAACCCGACTTCCTATAGACAATGTTAAACTCTCTGGGGCGTACGGGCCCATTAACTCATAGAAATTTAACCATAAAACTCCATTTTCAGTAAGTTTTTAGTAAAATACGTCATAAGACCACTAGTTTTTTCGTCAAATACTCAATCTACTCAAAAACCAATTTTCCATAGACAATGTATAAAAGCTGGCCTGTACTAACTCTTACTCTTTTCGTCATCATTTCTCATCGAAAATGAAAGTAGTTCAACACCTCAAAAAAATTGCAAAATGGAGACCTTTCCTTCGTTCTATATTGTTCATCTTTTAATTTTTTATCATATAATAAGCTATTAAAATTCCTTTGTGTTTATAACTTTATAAATAAGTTAGCGCTGATTCAATTGAAATTGATACCAAATTGAAAAGAATTATCGTTTAAAGGGGAAATCTTATTTTTAAGTTTTTTGACTTTATCTCTGAATCTAAAGAATTCTGTGCCATATCGCGAGTTTTTCACGAAAGCATAGGTTATAAAAGAGCCCTCTTTTGATAACTCTTCAAACTATTCTTTATTCAGTGAAAACAAAGTATTAATGACTATAGTCATGTACTTACAAACAAACTAGTATTAAATAATATTAGAGATATTCAGTAGGAAACATATTAATAGTTTCAGAAATGACTAATGTACGGCGCCACCAAAACCTGTTTTCTTGAAAAACTCGCGATATGACTTTAATAGTTGTTAAAGGTATACTGTTAGCTACTCATAGGCAACACCAACGTCGAAATTAAGTAGCACAACCCCAAAATCAATAATAGTTTGCTTCTTAAGATTCTCCACAAATAAAAAAACGCTACGATAAAGTCTATCTGATTGATTAGATATCTCTTTTGATAAACAATTTGACGAAATATTCATCACATCAATGTTTGTAGTTTTAATATGATAGATCAGGCTTGGTTCACTCCTAGAATGTCACAAACAACTGAACATGTGGACGTGTCGAACCATATATAGAAAAAGGAGGCAAGAAATCATAAACTGAATAACAATTATCTTCAGCCACACCTATGTCACTATTGTTGTGAAGTGAGCATAACAGAGTGGCACTAGTATCGATAATATTCGATTTGCGCCACAAGACGAATCAGAAAAACTTCAAACACTCCAAACCCAAACAAAACTTTGATACCAGTCGCTCTTAATACATCTTGTTCATCTGATAAATTCATTCACATCAATAAGCGTGTGCAAAATAATATTTTCAAAGAATTCATCGATACTACCTCAACCTTGTATCTTGCGCCCAATGTTTAAGTTCATCCTCTGAAACTTCCCATAATCAATGGTTCTTCAATTCAAATTGGACTCACAAACAGGAAATTTGTTAGAACACTTGTCGAGCACGATACCCTTAACCATCCGAAGTGCAATGAAAACACTGGACGTCCATGTTATACATGGTTTTCATACAGATTTTTTTAGCAGTAACACTTGGATGGAACTTTGAGTTGCTATTGGTTTGAAACCTAAAAGAGCATTCATTAACGTACCTATTTCTGCAGCGGCTTAAGATTTCTCAATTACTCTTAAGCATACTTAGAAGCATATAAAGACTGTTTTACGCAAATAAACACCGACATCGGTAATATCACAATCAAGAGACACGCAATTCGCACATTGGGACATCCGAAGATCACATTTTGTTCTTAACAACTGCTTTCGTCTTTAGTCAAAACACGACGTCAAATACAGGAAATTCTCCAGAAAGAACTGATCAGAGAATTGAAATCTCTAGTCTTTACCGTCATACTCACAAACAAGATCAAAGAAAATGACTATGCATTGACCACCGAGAACAGTGCCATCATTCATTTCCGATAAAATGCCGATAGCTTACATTCAATCAGTCTTCGACCGTCTCCAAAATGCACAGGTATTCCAAACATTCGAAATCGCTTGGATTCACTGGCATGCAGCCATTAATCTATAAGATATCGTTTATCACTTCCGGTGGACTTTAAAAATGGTTTGTTATCCAGTTCTGATACAAAAACGACTCCGACTTTACAACAAATCATTCAGAAACTCTTGGCAAACTATTCTACAGTGGATGCATAAATTATCTCAATGACATTATTGTATATCCTGAAACCGTCGAACAGCACGTCGAGCTCTGGACAAATTTAGTTAGACTTGTAGAAATTAAAAGAAAATTGATTGTCAGTTATTATTCTGTTTGTCTGGTGATCATACAGGTTTAATATTCCGTCAGTAAACCATTATTTCGTCATTATCTAAATTATGTTTTCGTTGAATGTGTTTGAGATGGTTCTTGGGATAAGATAATACTATTGCAGTTTTGTATCTTTTAAGATTAATGAGATTTGTTATTATTAGGGGTGGCATAAATATGTAAAATGCATATTTGCATAAAAAGGAATATTTAAGGGTTTATGGGACATAAAAACATAAATGCATGAAATGGAATATTTTAAATAATTTGATCAGTTTATCAGGAATTTTATGATGCTTTGGGCAAAATCTTTGGATATAAAACACTTAAAACAATCTCTGAGTTGTTAAACGGATAGAATTTATCGCTGGAAGGGGTGAATCTTAGCAATCCCTGCTCGGGGTGTTCCTATTGGCCTATATCAACGAGTCATATGTCGTTGGAAAGGTCTCGTCAAGCTGAGTTCAACGATACCATAGATGATGACCTGTGACCTCCGGTTCGCCGACGGGTGACCTTTGACCTCTGACCTATTACCACAATACTTAACCCCTGTAACATATATATCGTTGGAAAGGTTTCGCCAAGCTGAGTCCAACGATACCATACATGATGACCTGTGACCTCGGGTTCGCCGACGGGTGACCTTTAATCCCCGACCTATTACAACAATACTTAACCCCTACAACATACATATCGTTGGAAAGGTCTTGACATACAGAGCTCAACGATGCCATACATGATGACCTGTGACCTCGGGTTCACCGACGGGTGACCTTTGACTTCTGACCTCTGACCGAAATACTTAACCCCTACAACATATATATCGTTGGAAAGGTCTCTTCCAACTGAATACAATAATAACACTCATATCACTTTGAGACTAAAAAACAAAACGAAGGTTTTCACTGTTGAGCGCCCTGGGGAACTGTCCCACAAGGCACCGCCTGTTCCCTCCCTTCGCCCTTAAAACGGGGCGATGAGTTCAATACACCTTGATTTTTCCGTTAATCAGAATTCGAATCTTATTCTTGATTCGAATCTTGGAATGTATTGTGATATAATGGTGGACGATGAAGAGTAAGTCTATCTAAATAAAGAGCAGGTCCAGGATAAACTTTAACGACATCTTTCAGAAAATGTTTAAATCTTTGACCATAACTGTACTTTTCTTTTCTATTCTTAAAATGAGCAAATTTGTATAAATATTGAGAAATGAATTGGTCAATGTATTTGTTTGAGCGATAAGTTTTAATATTTTTTTTCAATTGTGCCCAACGGCTTTCAATATTTTGAGTGTGTATTTGTTTATCATCTGGACAGACAAAATGAAGGCTGTGATTGACACTATAATGGTCAAACAAATGATGTTGCCTAAGTGAAATGTATTTATAAACTGCAGCTGAATCGGTAACTAAGATTGAACCTGGCTCAACATAGTTTCTAACTAAACAGTCAATAACCGAAACTGTTCTATTTGGGACTCGAAACATGAATGCCTCTTTTGTTAATCTGCATGTCCCACCTACGACCCAAATATGTTTTTCTCCTTCTAACATTCTGCCTCGCTTGTACTTACGATGAACAATGTGAGTTTCGTCGATTTCGACAAAATGACTGAATATTTTGCCATCCTCATCATATAGACCTCCGATTTTACGTCCAGGTTGGGATAAGATGACCTCTTGAACTTTTCTACAAGCAGAATACCAATTTGAAATTGTATTTTTTCAACATGACACTCAATTGCCGCTTGTTGATTAGTAAGCTCAGCTACAAATGCCAATACAATGCGCAATGTTTCTCTTATCGAAAGTTTAGAACTTTCAGAGAATGTCCATGAAGTAGGACTAATAGATTTTCGACAAATTGGACAGCTATATATCCAATGCAATTTTCTCTTTGAGCTTTCATAATAATGCATTCAGTATCAGGGTGATTAACACAAGATGGTTTAGGATTAGAAAGTTGGCTAGGAAGTAAACTCATCAATTCACAAAACTCAATGGCATCATTCTCATTACGAAACTTTTGGTTAAAATTAGACATGTTCAAATAATCGAAAACGGTGGAAAAGTTAAAACTGTCTGGTTCAATAGATGATCGTGCACGTCTTAGCATGAATGATAAAATTATACCAATACTAAAAGCAAAAACCAATGAAATTAAAAAATGTAAATTGAATACGGTCGAAGAGGTGGAAGGAATTGAATAGTGCCGTGAAAACGGCAATTCAACATTACTTGTCACTTTTTCACTGACTGATAAGATGGTGGATCGCTATGGTGTTGCCCTGAAAAGGGCAGGACACCATTAATTGGTACTGAAGTACCGTTAGCGATAATAAAGACTAAAAAGTATATTGAAACCCGCATTGCTTACGCTGTGGAAAGTAGATAAAGAAAATTATGAATATGTATACCTTCTCAGAAGGGTAAATTATACAAGCATTATTTGATCTTATAGGGAGATAATATAATTTGAAAATCAAAACTTATGTTGAATAGGTCTCAAGATCACATGAGCGTTATCATTGTATTCAGTTGGAAGAGACCTTTCCAACGATATATATGTTGTAGGGGTTAAGTATTTCGGTCAGAGGTCAGAAGTCAAAGGTCACCCGTCGGTGAACCTGAGGTCACAGGTCATCATGTATGGCATCGTTGAGCTCTGTATGTCAAGACCTTTCCAACGATATGTATGTTGTAGGGGTTAAGTATTGTTGTAATAGGTCGGGGATTAAAGGTCACCCGTCGGCGAACCCGAGGTCACAGGTCATCATGTATGGTATCGTTGGACTCAGCTTGGCGAAACCTTTCCAACGATATATATGTTACAGGGGTTAAGTATTGTGGTAATAGGTCAGAGGTCAAAGGTCACCCGTCGGCGAACCGGAGGTCACAGGTCATCATCTATGGTATCGTTGAACTCAGCTTGACGAGACCTTTCCAACGACATATGACTCGTTGATATAGGCCAATAGGAACACCCCGAGCAGGGATTGCTAAGATTCACCCGTCTGTTTCTATATGTTTTCTATCTGTATCCAGAAGATCAAAGATTAGTTTTGTCCTTTAAGATTTAATTTTATAAATATTGGTTTAATATAATAGAAATGTGAGATGCTGGTTGGAAACAAATGTCTAATAGAAAATATATTTTACAACTAATAATTTGGCTTTAGATCGTACTACGAGTTCATATCTATTTGATTGGTATAAAAGTATATGCATTATTTTCTTACAAGTAGGCGCAAATATTGTTAAATTATTTAGCTTAAAATGACAATATTATGGAAACCAGAAACTATAAAAGATAAGGAAATACGCGTAATAACCATTTTCTAGATCTATATATCATTGTACGAAATTCAAAAACTTTTATAATAAAAATTTCATCTTTATTTAACGTCTATTAGCAAATTATTTAACCAGAAAAACTAAATACAAGATTAACCTAAGAGCTTTTTGGAAAGCACAACACTCTCTATCGAGTCTAACCAGACTCTTGGATCGAGAAGTTGGTAAAGGGATAAATTAAATCAGTGGCCTCAATGTAAGATTCAAATTTATTTGACCTATTTCTCTGTCAAAGAGAATTGTTCTAGATATGAAAAATTCGATCTAAATCTTTTATACAAATTTTTTCATGTGACTCAAGTTCTTCTGGTTGAATAAATTTAAATCAGGAGCCTCAACGTAAGGTTGAAATTTATTCAATTTGGGAAACTTACATCACATGAAAAACTCTAAATAAAAGATTTAGCTCGAACTTTCATACTTACGACTATCCCGTGTCACAAAAATAAATGTGCCAATATTTATTACATAGTGCTGTATAGAAAGGACATCCATTGCTTAAAGATACAAATACTTCTGAAGAGCTAAGTATTTGAGTACTCTATTGCTTCAACATATACGTACATACAAAAAGTAAAGCATTTAAGATATCCCTTCTAATATATAACAACTATTAAGAAATGTATTTCTTTCTAGGAATTTAATGTAAATATAAACTGAGATGGCGATATTCTGTCATTCTTAAAATATCAAATGAGCTGATCGTCAAAAATGTTGGTTAAGATCAAACGAGTGGATTCAAAAGTTGTGATAGTTGCAAAAACGAAAATATTCAAAAATTCATACAATATTCAAAAATTACCTCTAAATAATAAAAAGACGCTAATTGCAAAATCTGAAGCATTATGTTGTGCTAGATTTGAGATCTTTAAATTTTATTCAATTGAAGATTTTAAAGAGCTATCAAAGATTGTTATTCAAATTGGAAGCAAGCTGGAAGATAATATTGTTGTAGATAACTTGCTTCCAAGAGGAGTATCAGTTTTGGAAAATGAACTTCCGGGCTTTGATACCCTTGAAAACAGTCACAATACCTGAACTCCGAAAATGAACTCCAAATGAACGCGTTTTTCACGAGTTGATTTGACAGTTTTCAATTATCACTTATTTGTAGAAGCGGGTCATATTTTTTTTTATAGAGGACGATAAATTCTTAATCGAGTTGAACTAAGGCTTGAGTTTAATTTAGAACTAAACACTACACAGTTATTAATAGTAAGGAGAAACTGTGAAAAGATTTACATAATTGTTAGACAAATATTTGTTTAAATACCTGACACTAATAAATTCAATCGTACAATACTGATATAATCGATAGTTTCAAAATATCATAAAAGTAACGAAATTAAATTTGAGGTAAGAATGACAAGTTATTCAAAGAAAATTTTTATTCTTATGGTCTAAAAATATGCATTTGAGGGCATGCCAAAGAAATGAAATCTTCGAAAAATAATATCTTTTTTTGTTATAGCGCACACTCGAAGTAGGATTTCTTACACTATTACAAATAAGTCCATAAAAATTTAATATCTATCATTTAATAGAAAACTCTCTTAATAATTATTTGATAAGTACGGCGAATAAGTAATATAAAAACACTATTTATCTAGTATTAACTCTAACAAATCGAGAGATAGTTATTGAATGAAAGTCAACTAATTGAATCTTAAATGAATAAGAGTTTTGCAACGACTATACAAATATATATTGCGCTCTATTCTCTATGCTTAGAACAGACAGAAAACATGTTTGCTTAACACTTGTGTCGATTACTGTAGTCTCGCTTTTGTTGATAAGTTTCTCTATAATATAGGTTTGAACATGAATAGCAGATCGAAATCAATCATCAATCAATTGTTTAGAGAATTTTATGAAATACGGTTTATGAAAGATTCTGTGCGTACTTAATATTCCAATAAAACTTGTGATGCAGCAAAACAGAATTTTGATATTTTGCAACTACTGTTTCTGAAAGTGAGCTCAATAATTAAATTGTTAAAAATACGAATGGAAAGATAATGAAGGGTGTGCCTGGCTACGCATATTTTTTCAGCTAATTATCGATCAATTTTAGATCACAGTGTTAGATATTTTGTGGTTAATTAGATCCATAAATAATTATATTTTTCAGTTAGATTATGTGGTATGCAACTTATTCACAAAGCATTGTATCATTGAGTTTGCCATGCTTTGTGGATGATGCGTAAAATTACATGAAAAATCTATTGAATCTAATTGAAAATATAGCGATTGTTGCCTTTAATTAATCATAATATATCAAACACTGTGATCTAAAGTTGATTGATAATTAATTGAAAGAAATACGTGTAGCCAGACACACCATTGATCACGATTTCACTCAAATATTTTACATTGTAACAAGTATGCAACATGTAACATGCAACATGTTAACATCTCAACCATTTTTAAGAAATGTAATTAAAGTCATCTGAAAATGTAAGAAACTCTTATCAATAATTGCTCGCAAAATCTTAACTGTTTTAATCAATATTCACACCATAGCATTAAAGTCGAAAATAACACATTTTCAACAATAAAGTCCAACATTTGGATCAGTGATGAAAACTGCTAATCGAAAATCATTGATTATTCTATTTTATCGTTTACTATTATTAACACAATTATCTGCGAGAAGTTTTCATACTTTTCTCTCTATCCACTAGTAGCCGCCAATTCAGTGACCTATAGATCTTGTGTTTCGTATGCGATTGAAGACACGATATTCATAACTTAAATAAATATTGAATAAAATACAGTTACAGCATAAATAACAGCAAATCTTGTGAAAATCTCGACTTTGGTGGATTACCATGAAAAGACATGTATTGATAAGTGTTAAGAAAGTGATGACAAACTATAATAGATGCTGCCTAATAATTGCAGTCATAGTCATGTAATGCGAAGAGCTTTCTGTTGAATGAAGTTAACCAATGCTTAAAAATCTATTAGTAACTCTGGAGCTTAGCTTAATTTCATTCTTAGGATTGAATTTTCAAATAGAAGTATATTATTTAATACAGGTTATCTGCTAAATGATAATTAGAAATGAATACTAAATTCAAAGACCAGACTCTAGACAATCTCATAGAATAGCAATGGATAGAATTTGTAGTTTAGAGTCAGAACTGCAATAGATATCAAAAGTGTGAGAAAAGGAGTTATGTATGTACTTGTATGATACAACCATTAATTTACACTACATTTACATCTACATTAATCGACATTAATTTTGAATGACATTATTTATAGTTTGTGCTTCGTTTGTTAAGCCAATACTTCCGGTGAAATAAACCCAAAATTGTTTCTAACATCTTAAGATATGGTTTTATATGATTTTAGTAATACCAGGTACTAATCAATTATGAAACTATAGATAAATATGAGTTGAGAAAATGCAAAACTGAAGTGAGTCTTCATGTTATATAAGTGAGAATAGTTTCCAAGATTTATGAATATATCAAGATTTGTTTGAGATAATAGCAGAGATATTATCATTTGTACCATGATTAAAATAATATAGTAAAATATTGAACTTCTTTCTGAGTGATAATTAAAAATATTCCAAAGCTGTAGGAATGAGTTTTCGCAGAACTGATGACCACTTCTGATGACAATATGTGCCAGCATCAAAATCCTATTCCTAATCAATAGTTTTGATATTTTATAAAAGCTTCATTTTCAAAACTTTTACTGAACATTTTTTTTCTTAGATCA
>JAEMBT020000014.1:0-10000 GCA_018873245.2 Archegozetes longisetosus | reverse complement strand
AAAACATCTTCCTCTATGTCCCTATTTACTATAGAAATTTCGTTGAAATCAAAGTGGGGGCTGGTGGTTAAATTAACTTTTGAAAATAGATATTTTCCCATAGAGCCTATTGAAAAAAATGTCACTTAAATTAAATTATCTTCTAAACTGTTTTGAATTCAGGGATAATTTTAAAAATAACATATGTATCCCTTATATACGCATCTTTTAAGGAGGTCAAAACTCTACGCCCGAAATATCGCCTTACGGTCTCCCTCCTCTCTAGAACATTCTCAGAGATTCAATAGATTTATAGAGAACCCTAGAAATTTCCAGAAATCCATCAAAAGGTATATAAACCAATTCGTGATGGAAAAACATCAATTATGAAAAATGGAGAATTGGAACATTTTCAGTCTAACCAATAAGGTAATTAAGGATCGAGAAAGTTGCAAAAAGTGGTGTCAGGATGATGCATTGGTCCCCTCGTCAAAGATGCGTCCTCAATGCAAGAACAAGCCAATGTCTATTTATTATGATTGGTTTGGCTTAGGACAATTTAGATGCCAGAAGCAGTACGGGAATAGAGGATCGATTGAAAGATCGAGAGCTGAAGGGACCTGGTTCGAAGGTCATAAGTTATCAATCCAGAAGTTTCCTTCTCATGTATGCTTTCGCAAATAAGATGTCTTATGACGATGCAATCAGGGAATCATCTATTGAGGAGGAAATAACATCAAGTGCAACAGTTGCCGATTGGTACTCGATATCGAGTATGAAGTCTAATACGAAATATTAATATCATTTAGACTTACTCAAATTAGCCTTACTTAATCTAATCAAACTTTGCTTATTTTGACCAAAATAACTAATTGTATATAAAAATGATTACTTTTGCATATCACTAATTTTGATCAGACGAAAATTTTGTAAGCGATGTTTTTGGTTGTGATATTGTTAGGCCACATTATTGGCGGTGAGATTTTTTATGGTATTATTGAGGCAATATTTTGACGCGATAGCTGTCTTTTATAGCTCAGAGCTTTACAAATGATGAACATTATGTTAATTGATACTAAAGAAAAAATATATTCACAACCCGTACTGAAGGCCTGAAAGTAGCGAAATTTCTACCCTTTTATCACCTAAAAATAATTTTTTACTCCTGAAAACATACTCTAGTAATCACTTGATAAGTGTTTATTTCATATTTCCTTAAAGTTATGGAGTCAAAAGAACGTTACATAGCAGAATCGAGAATAGAGGTTATAAAATCAATATTGAGAAACTAGTATTTTTGAACGACACTTGGATATGAATATTTATCAAAGCTTTAAAAAGTATTGGCACAGAAATTTACTCGGTCTTATAAGATCGCGACTCATCAATGTTGCACGGCTTGGTTTAGGAGTGGAAAATAAGAGTATACTATAAATTTTTAGTTTGAAAAGATTATTACCGCTTAAAGTATTTGTCACATTTCATATCCTCGTTCACTCAGAATTGGATATTAGATCAAGCTTGTGAAGAATGTATATAATTATAGATGAATTTAAACTTCGATTCTTTATCTTTACCAATAAGATAAATTTTGCCAAATCTCTTTGAAAGCAGATTATTGATATCATCTTTGAACGTAAATGCCCAATTTTTTCTATTATGCAATATTTCCTTAGAGTTAGGTCTCTCTTTAATCGTAGGCAACAGCATTTTTGATATCATTTTACAACATTTAAAATAATATGATTTTATTATAGGGTCAACTAATTTCGATCTTGGATTGCTGTAAAAAGGAGTGTTTTAAGAACTTAAAGGCCCGTACGCACACGCGTATACAAACCAGGTTTAAGTTTAAACTAGATTTAAATTTTGAGTACACACAAGAAAACTTATGCATACTCAAAGAAGACCAATATTTTTGGGCCCTGCTGATTTAGTATCATTGGATAGATCTTACTTTGCTGAGTTCAAATATATATATATATATATATATATATATATAACTTATAGTCTATCTCATCCTGTTTCCGAATTATAAGCTCCAAAAGGTTCAGAACGGCAATTAACAATTTATGCGTATTAAAGCATAAACCCTTTTAATATTCATATATTTAGAAAGGTCTCATAAAGCTGAATTAGATCCGTACCATGGAAGAAGCTTCTACAGAGTTATAGGAAGGCAACTAAGTCAAAAAATATAAGACATGCTTAGAGCAATGGCTAGCAAACCAAGTACTGTTGTCAGTGCAAAAATGGCCTCAGAACTGTCGGATGCTGTCCACATATAATGATAGTGCTCTGGTACCTCGGATATGGCAGATACCTATCTGAGATCAAATCATCAGGTAGGCAATTTGATGATTTTTTCAAATATTTTACCTATCCGGATAGCACTGACACAGATTATTTTATAGTTTTTTAGTTTTTTTTAGTTTTGGTTTTAGTTTTATGCTTCCTTCGGGTTTACCTCCACGTGGTAGGGAATGGGCAACACAAAAGTTATATTTTTGTGGCCAAAAAACCCGAAAAAATCGATTTTTAACATAAGGTAGTTTTTCCCTCATAACTCGAAAACTATTGATTTTGGTAAAAAGTGCCTAAAGACTTTTGTGTTCAGCATTAAGTCATTTCAAATCGAAATCGGACTGGGCCCTGACATCCATAGAAAAATATTATCCTTCTTTAAACCTAGTTTAAACTTGAACCGAGCTTATATACGAGTGTGCATACGGACCTAAGTTTTTCATTGGTCATTTACCTATTTATGTCCAATTTCAGTGTTTCTTGCATAATAACACCTAAACTATAAATATCCGATTTTTGACAAACGTAGTTATCCTTCAAAACTTCTGGAGCCATATACTTCGTTATTCGTTTTGGAAGTGTTTCGAGCTGTAAGGACATCTCAGAAGACAGTACTTGTCCATCTTCACTTATCTCAATGCACTTATCTTCAATTATGTTAGTTAAATAGATTTCAGTAGGATCTAGATTGCAATAAATCACTGGAGGGCTTCTCGAGTGTTGTTTATGAATGACTGTAACTAATTCAATCAAAATTTCAGAAGCAATCAAGTAATTGATTGGTGTGAGAGACTTGTATTTGACATTTTTAGAACTTTTATGCAAAATTTTTATTATATCTTTGAGTTTAATCTTGAAATCCTCACTCATGAAGCTCGACGAAGCTATTTTATAATGAGATGAATTTTTATTTTCTAGACCACTCTCACCATTTCTTTCATATTCGGTGAAATTTATGATATGATTCGAATTAATTATAATCGCTGAAATAAAAAGATAGATTTAAATTTTCTTGAACATACGATGCTGAGAATGACTTTTCCAAATCATATCGTTTTTGAATATAAAGAGTTTGATCTAGAAGCCATCAGAAAACTATTAAAATTCTCTAAATAACGGTTGTTTTCGATAGTTTAATCATAACACTTTGAGCCTAAGCTCTAAGATCCGAACTTCAACTTCACAGAATAGTTAATTTTCAATAAATCCTAAATTTAACCAGAGTATATTTATAAATTACTTAAAACAATATCTAAATCAACAAGAGTTTTAGGTTCACGAACTTGATTCTAAAAAGTGTATTTTTGTCATTAAATCGTCTCTAATAGATTTCAAAATTAAATTTCATTGAAATTTAGATCTTAACCTTCTCATGATAAACTGTGCAGGGGAATCATAATGAATTAACAAAGTAGATTTTTTCTCAAAATTTTAAGATTATATTCAGTTTTAGTCAATTTCTTTAGTCGTATATCGAAAATTAGGACCAGGATTTACCTGTGTGATACTGCTTTTACTTTAAGTTCATACTAATAAAGGAGTGGCATTATTGGATTCCAAATGAGAAGATAAGGTAAGCTCGCATAAAAGTTGCTTCGCCATAAATTGTTACAGGTAAAAGAGTTTAAAGTGCCTGTCACTGATTTAGAATAAAATTTGATAGTTTATTAATTTTGGGTAATTTATTATGAAAATCTGAGTAATTTTTTCCCAATCGCTTAAAACAAGAAAATATCAATGTTCAAAGCACCTATATTCAATGCACAGTCCTTGAAAATGTCAACTGACCCAGTTTTTTAGGGCTTTCAAGTACCGAGAGTTGATTAATTCTGATGAACTTTTTTCTGAATCAACTACATGTTAGAAATAACATTGTGGTAAGTGGGTGTTGAAATTCATTTTAAGATAGGTAAGTTATTCAAGCAAATTCTGTCAGTGAAGTCTGATGATTTTCTTAGACTGATGTATAGAAACTAAACTAGATAAAAATGATTAGATACGTGTATTTTTGTTTCACTCAAATATTGTTTGCCTAAGAGTTACAAGCCTAAATATTTGAAAAATCTTATTTTTTAAAAATTCATAACTTTTTTACCTGAAGGGATAAAATCGTAGTCTCAACACCGAATTGCGGATAATTTGAATATTTATCAATAAATCTTATTAAGATCCTATTTCAATTTTATACTTCTATGATTAAAATTAACAAAATTTCAAGGCGAAATCTTTTGAATTTTGAAAATATGTAATGTTATTTATAAACATATCACAACGAGGCATTAAGTAGTTAAAGCAAGTTATCAAAGGAACACGTCTATGATGGTCTAAGCGCGTCCCCTAATGGAACATATCAGATATTAAATAGTACCAAGATCTACTTCAGAAATGAAAGAATCTTGTCAATCGATGAATCCGTTCAAGAGTTATAGCCAAAAATCAAGTTGATTTCGATAGGATTGTAACGGGCTAGCGGTTGCAACCGAGGCCACCTCCTGCGTTGCTGGCGGGCAACATATCTCGTATGAGGCCCGGCTAAGTTTATGCCAACATGGCACTCGCTAGCGGCATGAGGGTCTCGGACGGTACTCTAAATGCCTATCACTCGAGAATTGAGTCAGACATCAATGATGGAGAGGAAATTGCTTAAGCCATGATGAGAAGGCCTGAGAAGCCAAACCTCCTGGCCACTCTCGTTGAGAACAAAAGACTTAATCTAAGGTCAGTCAACTGTCCATAACCGCGAAAGTTGATTTAGTGTTCCCGGAATTGGACATGGCTGATCTCCGCAATATATCTTTGAACTCCAGAAGCAATTATGCTCCTACTTTTTTAAACTCACAAGTTCCTCAGAGTCATTCGAGATTCAAGTAGCTCATCGTGCAAGGTTGCTTGATCTCAGCTCTCTGGGGATCAGAGCGCGTATTCAATCACGGCACCACTACGCTACAAAATATCATTTCTACGTCTTAGTAGGTATAGCCAAACGTTCTAAGTCAGTCTTGTGCTAATGCTGTCAGTGCAAATGTGGTCTGAGAACGATCGGGTGTTGTGCTCACGTTATGACCGTTCTTTAGTTTCTCGGATATGCGCAGCACATATCGAAGTCTCGCAGAATCTTTGGAAGGGATTTGCGTGGCTTTGGAATCCACTGACACATTTTTTTAAAACATATCCGTAATTTTTTTATATTTTGAAATGAAATTCTTGTTTATTTTCGCTAGTGTTATTACATTGCGTTTTAGCCTGTAACTTCCTAAGCGATTTACTATCTCAAAAATTCTTTCCGCTAATTTAATGTTTTGTTCTAGGCTACAACTTAAGTGGATCACCGTTAAGGGACGTCGATAGGCCAGAGTCTGTGGGTTTTTCGTTATAATTCAAATAGTAATTTATCAAGCAGTGGTAAGCCTAAGAGCAAAGAAATTAGCGCAACCAGTTCTAAAGAACATCTCTCCATATTTCGGTGATTATTGAACCTAACATGATGAATTTATCATGCTTCTAGCTACAAATGAACTTTATTTTAATATTTATAAATATAACGTATACTTATATATACCATAAGTATTTTAACAGGTTTATTATTTCAGTGAGAATGTCGAAACAACACAATAATAGGTTGAAAGTCAAAACCTTATATGAAAGTAGTATTAAAGATGCGAAGAAGATTAATAATATGGCGAAAACGCCATAATGAACTGTTCAGAGAAATATTAGCAAAGTTGCTAATTATTTATATATAGATCGAAAGATTTGTTCAGGTAGGCTAAGAATATTGAAAACGAATTGAAATGCTCAGAATTTCAAATCTTACTAGTAGGCACCTGAAATATTATAAAAAGCAATCTTGAGATATTTGAACAAAAGATGTTTCTATTTGGAAGCAAGAAATCAACAGAACTTAGTCAGAACTAACAAGTAAAGGTTTTCAAGTGATAAAGCGATATACTAATGAATGGTGTAGCATTCTAAAGTATTTTAGAAATTATTCAAGTATGTTTAGGTATCCTGTGCATTCTTTTAGGTTTATAAAAAGCTATAAACGCTTTTCTTTAATAAAACTATTATTTTCTTATGTAAAACGTATACAAAATTTCGCTTGGAATCTTTTAGCAATTAACATTATGTTACAACTATACAGATAATTAGTGTGGATAACGGCAATGTTTAATGATATTAAAAATATTTCAAAAAAATTTTAAAGCCTTGTATGCTAGAAGGGTGGATAGGTTAGAGCGCAAAGCAATCTAACCTATTCTCCCTTTGTTCATATCTGGTCTGATTTAGGTTACGACTTGGCAAAGCCAGTTTTATCCATTCTCGAGGTGGTTAGGCTGTATGGCACTTGTAGAGGAGCGGGATCAATTGGAAAAGCATTGTGAGGTCAAAGGTCACGTGTGTAAGAATTGAGTTAGACTCGAAAAAATTAGCTTTTAAAAAATCTATAAGTTTAATATTTCGACAACTATTTGAGACATTGAATCTAGTGAGATATTAAAATGCTCAGCTCGGTGTGATGAGTCCAGCGACATCACTTGACAAGGTCGGCCATTTCCGCCGGGAGTTGGCCAGAAGTGGTCACATTCGGATTGGAAGAGGTCGAGTGTGGTATCAAAATGTCCAGCTTGGCGAGCTGAACCCAATGATGTGTTACACTTAAGGATGGAAGGTTGGGGACTCCCTTAGACACATTAGCCGGGATTCACCCTAATAAATATGTCTGAGCTTAAAAAAATTGAATAAGTGTCGTACCCGAATAGGTACTCTTAATGATTGATTCTAATAGCACTCGATGTGGGGAATCGAATGATATACTACACGCCATATTTCGTCCGTAAATTACGTGTAAAAATATTTTAAGAATAAAGGTTAATGGGTCTAAAAAGGTTCCCAATCCCCTACCTCAAGTGTGATACATCATTGGATTCAGTTCGTCAAACTGAACACTTTGATGCCACAGTTGACCATTTCCAACCCGAACCTGACCACTTCTGACCCACAGACCTAATCCCTTCAAAAATGGGTAAACCTGGCTTTACCAAGTTGTAACCCAAGCCAAACCTAATTTAAATTAAGGCATAATAGATTCGATCGCGAAGCGACCTAACTTATTCTCTCTTAGTTTATACCAGGCTTGCTTGGGTTAAGCCTCAAGAATCCAGGTTTATGCACTACGAGGTACTAAACCAAACAATGATAGATATCTCGAGAACTACTTATGATAATTGCTCAAGCTCTACGCGCGCTTTGGAGGGAATACCTAGCGTATAATGTTTGATATTAGTAATTTCCTAAATTAAAAAAATCAATTTTTCACGTAATTCATGACCGAAGCATTGCATGTGATATATCGTTAGACTCCCCACATTGATTATTATATTAGGGTCGATCAAAGGTACCTGTTTGTATAGGGCACCATCTACCAAAATAATAACGTACGAAAAATGGGTTAAAATCAAAGTTAAACTTAAAAGGGGCACGTGATATGTAATTATTCTTAAATTTTAAAAACCTATAAAATGGTGTATCACTCATGAGTACATCGCTCTGTCACTTGAAAACCTTTACTTGTAAGTCACAATCTATCGTAAGGTGTATGCTAAAGAGAATAGAAATGTGTTGCCTCTAATGGCGTAAAAAATAGATTATTAATTTTTCATAATATATAATTTATATTTAATATATAATTAATATATAGATACATCAGTATAACTTTGCAATTTTTAGAGCCCCTTATTCAACACTATATTAAAGAGATTAATACAATTGATTATGAACATTACTGGTTATAGTGTTCAAAAAGGAACCTTAAAAAATTGCAAAGTTATACTGTTTTCCCTATATAAAATATCATTATCATAAAGCAACTCAAATCAAATCTTTCTCTGAAAATCCCAGCATAAATTTTGATGTTCTTGTCGGATTTGAAAAATTTCAAAACTAGCTTGTTCTCTTAAAATGCTAGTTTGTAAAAATATTAAAGTATATCGGAAAAATGAACAAGATAATTTCACAAACTCATTTCAGAGTCGAACGTCGAATTTCCAATACAAAACTTTGGTAAGTGGAGATCACACGTCGATTAGCCCAGTTCTTAGTCACCTTAATGGCGACACCCACCAAGCTAACTCCCGATGGGAATGGCTGACCCCATCAAGTTATATATCATTTGACTCAGGACATCGAACTGAGCATATTGAACCTGATTTGATAAATTATCTCAAGTAGTTCTCGAGATTTTCACCTTTGTTTGGTTTAGTACCGCGTAATTGATAAGTCTGGATTTCGCAAGTCGTAACCCAAATAAGTCTGATATAAATGAAAGAGAATAGTTTAGGTTGCATAGCGACCTAACGTATTATACCTTAGTTAATATCAGATTTCGTTTGAGCTACAACTTGGTAAAGCCAGGTTTATCCATTTACGAGAGGGTTAGATCTGGGCAGCACCTTTAGGCGATGTTAGCTTCTCGATAATTGTATGCCGACATGCTAGAGTTATAGAAACTAAAATTTGAATATCTCGAGAAATCCTTGAGATAATTTAACAAGCGAGGTATCAATATTCTCAGTTCGATGTCTTGAGTACAATATATAGCTTTGTTGTTTCAGCCACTCTCGTCGAGTTGGCTCGAAGTAGTCAGGTTCGGGTTGGAAATGATAAAGTGTACTAAAATGCTCAGCTCGAGGAACTAAATCCAGTGATATATCACGCTTGGGTGGGGGGGACACGGCAAAATTTATAGGTATGGAATGTAGAGGGTGTCCTGTAGTATATATATATGAGAAGTTAGGTATGGCCTTTAAGGTGTCTAAGAACTGAGTCAAACGCCGTGCGTTCTCCACTTACCCAAGGTTTTAAATTGGAAATTCGATGTCCGGTTTTAAAATGAGCTTGTACAATTATCTTGTTGATTTTTCGAGATACTTTAATATTTTTACAAATTAGCATTTTAAGAGGACAAGCTAGTTTTGAAATTTTTCAAATCTGACAAGAACATCAAAATCTATTCTAGGTTTTCCATAGAAAGATTTGATTTGATTTGACTGTATATCGAAAAATAAAAATTACATAAAACATAAAATGCAACTCTTTCGCTCTTAACTTTACATCAATATCTTAGAGATTTAAAAAATTCGTTTACCTTCTAATAATTGAGTGAATCCATTCTCTGCTAAATGACCATTAAATTTTGGCCAGGCACAAATAATCAGAGCAAACATCAAAAATAAACTTATTAACAGAAAATATAAGGTGAAAGAGTTTACCCCTTCAGAATTTTTTTGTGAACTCATTTGGCTAATTACCTATTTTTAATGGAAATAAATTTAACTCTCTTTTATATCTGCACTCTCTGTAGTTATTTTATTTTTCAGAAAATCTATGCATCTACTCACGGGATCATTTCCATTTCTGTTCCAGATGAAATTTGCAAAATCCGGTATGGTTCCAGACATAGATAAATTTACAAGATATAATCCCCATGAAAGTTTCAATAAAATCAAACTGAATTCCATTCTTTTTTAAATAAAGCACTTAACACACACATGTGGTAGATTCACTTTTAGTAGGTGAAAGAAAATTTCATAATCGAGTAGAAAATATTTGAAAATTTATTTAAACTCAACTTCAGACACAAATAAAAGTTATTTTCCTATAAGTGTTTATCAAATACTCCACGCAATGATGATTAGCCAGTTTCTAAATAAAAATTCTA
>JAEMBT020000013.1:0-10000 GCA_018873245.2 Archegozetes longisetosus | reverse complement strand
TTAAGTGTCTATATTATAAAGTCCCATAAACATCACAGTGGATGCTTAATGTAACCGACCTTATGATGTAGACACTTAAGCACTTTTCGTCCAGATTTTAAGATTACAATAAAACCTCTAGAACTGGAACACTTCTGTAAATTAAATAAGATTTACCGTTACCGAATGTGTTCAACTTACAGAGATTTAACTGTAATCTTAAAAATTGCACAATTTTTACTAAAGGAAAAAGTTTGTTGAATTCTACAATTCAGCATCTTTTTTTAGTATAAATTGCTTTAATTTTAAGATTATTTGAAAGTTTTATCGAAGATTTCTGAAGGAAAGAACTAACTAAAGATGCAGAACCAATTTATACTATCACTAACACAAATTTAAAAAGTTGGCACAAACTAACTAATCACTTGTAGAGAACAGAATAGAGAAGATGCTGCCGTAAAAGCGCTGAACTATCGGTGCGAGTAACGCGCAACGAATTCGTAACAAATATTTCTAGTACAAGCCTTTAGGAAAATTCAATGGACTGATTTTGCGCTTTGCTAAAAAATACTTGCCAACCGACCGACCAAAGATCTAAAACTTTGCACATTTTGTGGGTATGAACACAGTATTGCTAACATAGATTTTTTTGCAAATATAACTGCGCTTAACTGCGACCACTCCAACCGAAATTGACAAAATTTGAAAATTTCTTAGCAGCTAAACGGGACACGTCTGAAACTCGAAACTTGGCCATTAGGTTCCTTTCATCGAATGGTCAAATAGAAGAATATTTACAAAAATTGAGTGACCACTGATGATTTTCTAGCAATTTTTTTTTCTATCTTAGGTTTAGTTTTGGCCCCCTCCTATCCCCCTCTTAACCCCCAGTGCCTTGATTTGGTCATTTGGACAATTTGCATTGACTTTCGAGACCATTCTGGTTCATTAGTTTAGTTCTAAATGGCTCACTATAGGCAACATCCACCTCAGCCGCCAGTGTTCACGACGCAATTCCTGCCTTAAAAGTACTAAAAATCTCTTAAATTGTGTGATTTCATAAAAATAGAGGATGAAATCGAATAAAACTAGCTAAAAAGTGTTCCTGATTCAGTCTTGTGTGTGTGCATTACTCATTAGTGCTATATTTTCATGTTTTAAGCTTTTTATATATTCCAGACTTAAAGTTTACAGTATTACAATAAGATCTCTGTAAGTTAAACACATTCGGGAACGGTAAATCTTATTTAATTTATAGAAGTGTTCAAGTATAGAGGTTTTATTGTAACCTTAAAATTTGGACTATTTCAAGCGCTTGTTTCTCCCTAAGAGCTTAGGTATTTATATTATAAAGTCCTATAAACATCACAGTGGACGCTTAATGTAACCGACCTTATGATGTAGACACTTAAGCACTTTAAGAGAAATAAACTCTTCCTATAGTTCAGATTTTAAGATTACAATAAAACCTCTAGAACTGGAACACTTCTGTAAATTAAATAAGATTTACCGTTACCGAATGTGTTCAACTTACAGAGATTTAACTGTAATCTTAAAATTGCGCAATTTTTACTAAAGGAAAAAGTTTGTTGAATTCTACAATTCAGCATCTTTTTTTAGTATAAATTGCTTTAATTTTAGGATTATTTGAAAGTTTTATCGAAGATTTCTGAAGGAAAGAACTAACTAAAGATGCAGAACCAATTTATACTATCACTAACACAAATTTAAAAAGTTGGCACAAACTAACTAATCACTTGTAGAGAACAGAATAGAGAAGATGCTGCCGTAAAAGCGCTGAACTATCAGTGCGAGTAACGCGCAACGAATTCGTAAAAACTTTTCTAGTAGAAGCCTATAGGAAAAAGATATCAGTTAACATTATTGCTAATTATTGACTTTCGAGACCATTCTGGTTCATTAGTTTAGTTCTAAATGGCTCACATCCACCCTAGCCGCCAGTGTTCGCGGCACAATTCTTCCCTTAAAAGTACAAAAATCTCTTAAATTGCATGATTACATATAGAGGATGAAATCGAATAAAACTAGCTAAAAAGTGTTGCTAATTCACTTTTGTGTGTTTTATTAGTGCTAAATTTATAACTTTTATCTCTCTGACGTTTATCATAACCATTGAAACTGGTTATGTGACTAAGCACTGCTCTCTAGTCGGTCTGTTGCCGTTGACTAAACTTGATCTCCGCTAGTCTAATTTCACGGCACCAACTTTTTTTCCTTAAAATCAACAATATATTGCTTAAATTGTATAATTACTTAGAAATATAGGATTAGATCGAATAAAACTAGCTAAAAAGTGTTGCTAATTCACTTTTGTGTGTTTTATTAGTGCTAAATTTATAACTTTTATCTCTCTGACGTTTATCATAGCCATTGAAACTGGCTATGCGACTAAGCACTGCTCTCTAGTCGGTCTGTTGCCGTTGACTAAACTTGATCTCTGCTAGTCTAATTTCACGGCACCAACTTTTTTTCCTTTAAAGTTCAAAAAATTATTTAAATTATATAGTTTTTCAATTATATAGCCTTAAATCGAATGAAGTTAGCTAAAAAGTGTTCCTAACTCAGTCTTGTGTGTTTTATTAGTGCTAAATTTTCATGTTTTATCTCTCTGACGTTTATCATAGCCGTTGAAACTGGCTATGCGACTAAGCACTGCTCTCTAGTCGGTCTGTTGCCGTTGACTAAACTTGATCTCTGCTAGTCTAATTTCACGGTGACAGCTTCTCTAAACTATTCTAAACTCTTGCTTAAAATAAGTTCTTTCTATTTTGCGAACTATGCCTGTTTCTTAGAAAATATTGGCCTTATAATACTTACCCAATCCATTTGCCGATCGTTTTGTTTTGGTTCTAAATTTCTAAATTAGCGGCTAGTGAACACAGACACTTGAAATTTTGCTAAACAATGCTAAACTAAGTTTTCCGTTGGCTATAAAATTGACAGGCGGTCAAATAGAGAGATGTTGACGAAATTCTGGCGCTAATCGCTGGCTTTCTCCAAAGTTCTTTCTCATTTGTTAACTAGTTGTGACCCCTTCTATACCTCTCTTAACTCCCAGTGTCTTGATTTGGTTATTTGACAATTCATATCGACTTTTGAGACCATTCTGGTTCATTAGTTTAGTTCTTAATGGCTAACTATGGTCCTCATCCACCTTAGCCGCTTGTCCTAACACTTACCCAATCCATTTGCCTCTCGTTTTGTGTTGGTTTTGAATTTGTAAATTAGCGGCCAGTAGTCGCAGACACTTGAAACTTTGCTAATTCATGCAAAACTAAGTTATCTGTCTGCTGTAAAATTGACAAGACTTTAGCCGGTAGATATCGGGCGATTTATGGTCGGCCACTGATTCCATAATGTTATTTCAATGGACCGATTTTAAACTTTCCTAAAATATACTTACCGACCGACCAGAGATCTGAAACTTTGCACAATTGTGAGCCTGAACGGTGTCTACAACATAGATTTTTTTCGAAACATAATTCGCTCAACTGCGACCACTTTGACCGCCCGAGCGAAATTGGCAAAATTGGAAAAACTCATAACAACTAAACGGGACTCGATAGAAGTCTGAAACTTTGTTAGAATGTCCGTCCATGTTAGGCGGTCAAATAGAGAGATTTTCGCAAAAATCTAGTGACAACTATTGATTTTGTACGAATTTTTACACATTTGTACACCAGTTTTGACCCCTTCTATACCTCTCTTAACTCCCAGTGTCTTGATTTGGTTATTTTACAATTCATATCGACTTTTGGGACCATTTTGGTTCATTGGTTTAGTTCCTAATGGCTAACTATGGTCCTCATCCACCTTAGCCGCTTGTCCTAACACTTACCCAATCCATTTGCCTCTCGTTTGGTGTTGGTTTTGGATTTCTAGATTCGCGACCAGTAGTCGCAGACACTTGAAACTTTGCCAAGTCATGCAAAACTAAGTTATCTGTCTGCTGTAAAATTGACAAGACTTTAGCCGGTAGATATCGGGCGATTTATGGTCGGCCACTGATCCCATAATGCTATTTCAATGGACCGATTTTAAACTTTCCTAAAATATACTTACCGACCGACCAGAGATCTGAAACTTTGCACAATTGTGAGCCTGAACGGTGTCTACAACATAGATTTTTTTCGAAACATAATTCGCTCAACTGCGACCACTTTGACCGCCCGAGCGAAATTGGCAAAATTGGAAAAAACTCATAACAACTAAACGGGACTCGATAGCAGTCTGAAACTTTGTTAGAATGTCCGTCCATGTTAGGCGGTCAAATAGAGAGATTTTCGCAAAAATCTAGTGACAACTATTGATTTTGTGCGAATTTTTTTCTCATTTGTGCACTAGTTGTGACCCCTTCTATATCCCTCTTTACCCCCAGTGTCTTGATTTGGTTATTTGACAATTCATATCGACTTTTGGGACCATTTTGGTTCATTGGTTTAGTTCCCAATGGCTAACTATGGTCCTCATCCACCTTAGCCGCTTGTCCTAACACTTACCCAATCCATTTGCCTCTCGTTTGGTGTTGGTTTTGGATTTCTAGATTCGCGACCAGTAGTCGCACACACTTGAAACTTTGCCAAGTCATGCCAAACTAAGTTATCTGTCTGCCGTAAAATTGACAAGACTTTAGCCGGTAGACATCGAGCGATTTATGGTCGGCCACTGATCCCATAATGCTATTTCAATGGACCGATCTAACACTTTCCTAAAAAATACTTACCGACCGACCAGAGATCTGAAACTTTGCACACTTGTAGGTCTGAACAGTGTTGCTAACATAGATTTTTTCGAAATATAATTCGCTCAACTGCGACCACTTTCACCACCCGAGCGAAACTGGCAAAATTTGAAAAACTCATAATAACTAAACGGGACTCGATAGCAGTCTGAAACTTTGTTAGAATGTCCGTCCATGTTAGGCGGTCAAATAGAGAGATTTTCGCAAAAATCTAGTGACAACTATTGATTTTGTGCGAATTTTTTTCCCATTTGTACACTAGTTGTGACCCCTTCTATATCCCTCTTTACCCCCCAGTGTCTTGATTTGGTTATTTGACAATTCATATCGACTTTTGGGACCATTTTGGTTCATTGGTTTAGTTCCTAATGGCTAACTATGGTCCTCATCCACCTTAGCCGCTTGTCCTAACACTTACCCAATCCATTTGCCTCTCGTTTGGTGTTGGTTTTGGATTTCTAGATTCGCGACCAGTAGTCGCACACACTTGAAACTTTGCCAAGTCATGCAAAACTAAGTTATCTGTCTGCTGTAAAATTGACAAGACTTTAGCCGGTAGATATCGGGCGATTTATGGTCGGCCACTGATCCCATAATGCTATTTCAATGGACTGATTTTACACTTTCCTAAAAAATACTTACCAACCGACCAGAGATCTGAAACTTTGCACACTTGTAGGTCTGAACAGTGTTGCTAACATAGATTTTTTTGCAAATCTAACTCGCTCAACTGCGACCACTTTGACTGGCCCGACCGAAATTGGCAAAGTTTGAAAAATTCATAGCATGCAAACGAGACTCGCCGGTAACTCGAAACTTGGTCAGAATGTCCAGTCCATCAGGCGGTCAATAGAAAAATGTTCGCAAAAATCTAGAGACAACTACTGATTTTGTACGAACTTTTTTCCCATTTTGACACTAGTTTTGGGCCCCTCCCATCCCCCTCTTAACCCCTACTGCCTTGATTTGGTCATTTGACAATTTGCATTCACTTTTGGGACCATCCTGATTGGTTTATTTTGCTCTAAATGGCTCGCTGTGGGCCCCACTCATGTGAGCCGAAAGGGCTGAAAACTTTCAAAGTATGTGGAAAGTTTGTTCGGAATTGTCAAAAAGTATATATATGAGTAGTACTGTTCAGTACTAGTAGTAGCAGTATAAGCAGTATAGTATTGTATTGTATTGCTGTATACTACACGAGTGACGGCAAACGCAGTCCCACATGGGAAACGCTCCGTGTTGAGCTAGTAGCTGTTGGCTGTGCCGAGCACTGCCGCAGCAAAAACTGTTAATATTCGGAAGCGTAAGCGTACGCCACATTAGGCACTTTCCGACACATGTAAGTTGCCGCCGCAACTTACCGTCGCTACTGATCTGAGTGTTAGGCTGACTTGATTACGCATAGATCACATTCAGACGAGACATGTTACCGGTGTCTAACCGCTTTGGCGGTACTGTTCGGTGCAGTCGCCGACTCACCGTGACAGTTTGTGATGTGCTATACGCTGAGCGATAGCCAAACAAGTTGCATTTCGGACAGATTGTGTGGTGAAAGAGCGGGCTGTTACTGAGATAACAGCCGGAAGCGTGCGCGCAGACTGGCAAGTGCTATCCACAGTGACGGCACTCGCGCCGGTCTGAGCGTAGGCTTGCATCGAGCGCCTGTGTGCACTTAATGCTACCTGGTTGATTCTGCCAGTAGTCATATGCTTGTCTCAAAGATTAAGCCATGCATGTCTAAGTACATGCCGTATTAAGGCGAAACCGCGAATGGCTCATTAAATCAGTTACGGTTCCTTAGATGTTGACTGTCTACATGGATAACTGTGGTAATTCTAGAGCTAATACATGCACAAAAGCTTCGACCCTCGACGGAAGAAGCGCATTTATTAGAACAAGACCAATGGGTTCCCGGTTACACGGGGATCCTCTTTGTGGTGACTCTGGATAACTGTTGCTAATCGCATGGCCTATGTGCCGGCGATGAATCTTTCAAGTGTCTGCCTTATCAACTGTCGATGGTAGGTTATGCGCCTACCATGGTTGTAACGGGTAACGGGGAATCAGGGTTCGATTCCGGAGAGGGAGCCTGAGAAACGGCTACCACATCCAAGGAAGGCAGCAGGCACGCAAATTACCCAATCCCAGAACGGGGAGGTAGTGACGAAAATAACAATACGGGACTCTTATGAGGCCCCGTAATTGGAATGAGAACAATCTAAATCCTTTAACGAGGATCTATTGAGGGCAAGTCTGGTGCCAGCAGCCGCGGTAATTCCAGCTCCAATAGCGTATATTAAAGTTGTTGTGGTTAAAAAGCTCGTAGTTGGATCTCAGTTCGAGTCAGGCGGTCCACTTGCCAGTGGCTACTGCTTGACTGAACACTTTATCGAGTTGTCCTATGGTGCTCTTTACCGAGTGTCATAGGCGATCGGTACGTTTACTTTGAAAAAATTAGAGTGCTCAAAGCAGGCCAACGGCCCGAATAATGTTGCATGGAATAATGGAATAGGATCTCGGTTCTATTTTGTTGGTCTTCGGAATCTGAGGTAATGATTAAGAGGGACAGACGGGGGCATTCGTATTGCGGCGCTAGAGGTGAAATTCTTGGACCGTCGCAAGACGAACTAAAGCGAAAGCATTTGCCAAGAATGTTTTCATTAATCAAGAACGAAAGTTAGAGGTTCGAAGGCGATCAGATACCGCCCTAGTTCTAACCATAAACGATGCCAACCAGTAATCCGTCTGAGTTCCTTAAATGACTCGACGGGCGACTTCCGGGAAACCAAAGTTTTTCGGTTCCAGGGGAAGTATGGTTGCAAAGCTGAAACTTAAAGAAATTGACGGAAGGGCACCACCAGGAGTGGAGCCTGCGGCTTAATTTGACTCAACACGGGAAAACTCACCCGGCCCGGACACTGGAAGGATTGACAGATTGAGAGCTCTTTCTTGATTCAGTGGGTGGTGGTGCATGGCCGTTCTTAGTTGGTGGAGCGATTTGTCTGGTTAATTCCGATAACGAACGAGACTCTAGCCTACTAAATAGATCGTCGGCTTACAAACGCCGATGAGACTTCTTAGAGGGACAGGCGGCGATTCAGCCGCACGAAACAGAGCAATAACAGGTCTGTGATGCCCTTAGATGTCCGGGGCCGCACGCGCGCTACACTGAAGTGATCAGCGTGCATTCTCAGCCTACTCTGCCAAGAGTGGGAAACCCAATGAACCTTCTTCGTGATTGGGATAGGGGATTGTAATTATTCCCTTGAACGAGGAATTCCCAGTAAGCGCGAGTCATAAGCTCGCGTTGATTACGTCCCTGCCCTTTGTACACACCGCCCGTCGCTACTACCGATTGAATGTTTTAGTGAGGTCTTCAGACTGGCGGCGCAGCTGCTCTCGTAGTGGCAGCGCTGTGTTTGGGAAGATGCCCAAACTTGAACATTTAGAGGAAGTAAAAGTCGTAACAAGGTTTCCGTAGGTGAACCTGCGGAAGGATCATTACCGATTGTTGTGTTGTGTTCGCGCACGTACACACAAGAGGCATAAACTGTCGAACGAAAGTCGCTCGCGTTTTACGCTCAGACACACGCGCGCGGCGCAAACACGCTATGGAGAGCTATTAACAACGGTAGCGGCAGCAGCTGAGTTCAAGTGATCGTTAGGCACTCTATATGAGTGCTTGAGCGACCAACACGATCACGCGCACACAAGTCATACTCTATCGCTGTCGCACGCCTAGTTCTTCGTGTTGTGTCGTCGTCGTCGTTGTCAACAATATACCCTTCTGTGGCGGGTGTCTAATCTACAGGCCTAACTAGTTACTTGGTGTCGCGTGCACCGAGTCAGGCAGTAGAGTGACAACAAGACTCATTGTTGCCGCTAGACTTAAAGATTATTCACCGTCAGAGTAATGCCTGCCATAGTCGGTATTGTGCCCCCATTAAATTGTGCATTTGTGCTATAATATACTTGTTGTTGTTGTAAACTGAAATATAAGCACGACTGCAAACGGTGGATCACTCGGTTCGCTGGTCGATGAAGAACGCAGCTAGCTGCGATAAGCGGTGTGAAATGCAGGACACGCCGAGCACTTGATTTTTGAACGCATATTGCAGCCTCGGGTCTTTCCCGGGGCTTCGTTTGTCTGAGGGTCGGTATGACATTGCACATCATTGTACAAGTCTGCTGCCTAAGCGCGATAGTCGAGTATGCCTTAGTTGCGTCCTCGTCAGACTCATTCTACATCTGACACAAGCGTTGATGCGTTATCGTTCAAGCACAAACGACGATCAAACAGCGCAACACTACACGTTGTGCTGCGTTTGTTGTCGCGAACGATTCTCCTCGAATGTCGCTCAACGCAGTCAGTGTCGCGCTTGAACAAAGCCAACCAACCAACCACTCAGTCGACCTCAGATCAAGCGAGATTACCCGCTTAATTTAAGCATATAAATAAGCGGTGGAAAAGAAACCAAATGGGATTCCCTTAGTAACGGCGAGCGAAAAGGGATGAGCTCAGCGCCAAGTCCCGTCGTCATCAGGCGTACGGGAGATGCGGCGTGAATACGGCAGTGCATCGCATTTGTCTTTGTAACGCAAGTTCCTCTGACAAGGACTTTTTCCATAGCGGGTGCTAGGCCCATAGCTGTTACAGGATCATTTGCGCAAACTGTCGCATACCAGAGTCAGGTTGCTTGAGAGTGCAGCCTAAAGCAGGTGGTAAACTCCACCTAAGGCTAAATATTACAGCGAGACCGATAGCAAACAAGTACCGTGAGGGAAAGTTGCAAAGAACTTTGAAGAGAGAGTTCAATAGGACGTGAAACCGTTTGTAGGTAAACAGGTGGAACCACGAAGTTTGCCGGGAAGAGGATTCAACTGTTTCGGCTGAGGCAGTTGCCGGTATCATATCTGGTCTCTCTGGAGGGCAGGTATCGGTGACATCAATGCCACTGCTGGGCGGTGCATTTCTTTAGTCCCGCGCTGAAGCCATGACCAGTTAGATAGCTAGGGCGTCCGTATGCGAAAGTAACGGGAAGGTAGCTAGATGTATCCTCGGATGCATGCTAGTGTTATAGCCCGTCACTTGTAGCTTCTGCTGCTGCCTTTAGTAGACTGACTGGCTCAACTTCTCCGCTAACTGCGGGGTTTGCATGTAAAGGGTGCGTACAGTTCTGTTGTCGAGATGTGTCAGTTTCGCGGCCTTTTCTGTGTCTTACACGGAAATACTGCTTTACTGGCGTGTCTATGCTGGCG
>JAEMBT020000012.1:0-10000 GCA_018873245.2 Archegozetes longisetosus | reverse complement strand
AAAGTTTGTTCGGAATTGTCAAAAAGTATATATATGAGTAGTACTGTTCAGTACTAGTAGTAGCAGTATAAGCAGTATAGTATTGTATTGTATTGCTGTATACTACACGAGTGACGGCAAACGCAGTCCCACATGGGAAACGCTCCGTGTTGAGCTAGTAGCTGTTGGCTGTGCCGAGCACTGCCGCAGCAAAAACTGTTAATATTCGGAAGCGTAAGCGTACGCCACATTAGGCACTTTCCGACACATGTAAGTTGCCGCCGCAACTTACCGTCGCTACTGATCTGAGTGTTAGGCTGACTTGATTACGCATAGATCACATTCAGACGAGACATGTTACCGGTGTCTAACCGCTTTGGCGGTACTGTTCGGTGCAGTCGCCGACTCACCGTGACAGTTTGTGATGTGCTATACGCTGAGCGATAGCCAAACAAGTTGCATTTCGGACAGATTGTGTGGTGAAAGAGCGGGCTGTTACTGAGATAACAGCCGGAAGCGTGCGCGCAGACTGGCAAGTGCTATCCACAGTGACGGCACTCGCGCCGGTCTGAGCGTAGGCTTGCATCGAGCGCCTGTGTGCACTTAATGCTACCTGGTTGATTCTGCCAGTAGTCATATGCTTGTCTCAAAGATTAAGCCATGCATGTCTAAGTACATGCCGTATTAAGGCGAAACCGCGAATGGCTCATTAAATCAGTTACGGTTCCTTAGATGTTGACTGTCTACATGGATAACTGTGGTAATTCTAGAGCTAATACATGCACAAAAGCTTCGACCCTCGACGGAAGAAGCGCATTTATTAGAACAAGACCAATGGGTTCCCGGTTACACGGGGATCCTCTTTGTGGTGACTCTGGATAACTGTTGCTAATCGCATGGCCTATGTGCCGGCGATGAATCTTTCAAGTGTCTGCCTTATCAACTGTCGATGGTAGGTTATGCGCCTACCATGGTTGTAACAGGTAACGGGGAATCAGGGTTCGATTCCGGAGAGGGAGCCTGAGAAACGGCTACCACATCCAAGGAAGGCAGCAGGCACGCAAATTACCCAATCCCAGAACGGGGAGGTAGTGACGAAAAATAACAATACGGGACTCTTATGAGGCCCCGTAATTGGAATGAGAACAATCTAAATCCTTTAACGAGGATCTATTGGAGGGCAAGTCTGGTGCCAGCAGCCGCGGTAATTCCAGCTCCAATAGCGTATATTAAAGTTGTTGTGGTTAAAAAGCTCGTAGTTGGATCTCAGTTCGAGTCAGGCGGTCCACTTGCCAGTGGCTACTGCTTGACTGAACACTTTATCGAGTTGTCCTATGGTGCTCTTTACCGAGTGTCATAGGCGATCGGTACGTTTACTTTGAAAAAATTAGAGTGCTCAAAGCAGGCCAACGGCCCGAATAATGTTGCATGGAATAATGGAATAGGATCTCGGTTCTATTTTGTTGGTCTTCGGAATCTGAGGTAATGATTAAGAGGGACAGACGGGGGCATTCGTATTGCGGCGCTAGAGGTGAAATTCTTGGACCGTCGCAAGACGAACTAAAGCGAAAGCATTTGCCAAGAATGTTTTCATTAATCAAGAACGAAAGTTAGAGGTTCGAAGGCGATCAGATACCGCCCTAGTTCTAACCATAAACGATGCCAACCAGTAATCCGTCTGAGTTCCTTAAATGACTCGACGGGCGACTTCCGGGAAACCAAAGTTTTTCGGTTCCAGGGGGAAGTATGGTTGCAAAGCTGAAACTTAAAGGTTTTTGCTTTGTATCCATCATATGGAGGATAGATAATGCTTTGTAAGCCAATGGTCTAGTCACCATATGCTGCTGGAGGACGGATTTGGTTACAATTTAACCTTAACTCACTGTCATGCTAACATAAACTGAGCCACTCAGTTTCTTATATAGTAGAGCCTTTCCCTGTCCTTTGACAAATAGGGTTAGGGTGTATATAAGTTAGCTTTGATAAAGGAGATCTATCTTCATCAGAAGGCAATCTTCGGCGAGACAACCCTATATGGATCTCGTTACACGATGGAGCAGCAACTATTAAGCGGTCGTAGTTTCTGTAGAAAGCGACTGGACTTTTGCCTGGTAAGCCTTATCGTTTCACGCGCGCGGAGCTGGCGATTTGGTGTGAAAGTTCCTGCTCAGTGGATAGGTGGGCGTCATGTGCCGTGTCCCGTCACTCCCTTCAGGCAAGCTCTGAGTCTTTTTAGCTGAGCTCCTGTTGTGGAAACCAACACCTATTCTCACAGAGACTGGGTATCAGTCAGTTTGAAATTCGATAGAGTAAGTGAAAAATCCATCACCAAGTCTCTATCGCTCCTTCTCTCCCATTGGCAACGGCTACCAAAGTGTGGAGTTTCGAGAAGGCTGTTGCTCCCTGTGTTTGGGCCGACTCCCCACTCACAGGGTAATTAATATCGTTGCAGAAACAAAAGGAAATTGCGGCAAGGATGCGCCAGGCTGGCATCCAAAATCTGGCAACGATATTGCTTTAGTCGCACGCCCGCATGAGATTTTCTCCATTCCAGATGAGAGAAATCTACAACATGTCTGTACGCAGCCGCACTGTTGTGAGACTTTTGAATCACACAGTCTGCTCAAACGACATCTTGAGCGAGTGCATCGGGTCAAGATCACATCTTACCTTTGCACGAAATGTGAGAGGCTCTTTGAAACCTTCTCAGGAGGCAGGCAACACGTCCTAAGGTATTGTTCTAACAATACGGGTGAAGGGAGTGGCAATAACACCGTGCCGCTCACTCAGAGTAGACCAGTCGAGGATTCTGCTGTGGAGCCCAGTGCACAGGCTGAACCCGACTCGCAAAGGGAGTTGACTGACATGGCCGGAAACGACTCGTGTGGGGAAGGACCTGGAAAGGACCCAATCCGCAGAGTCGGGATGAGTTCGGATAATCCTGAAATTATGGATCTTTTCGGCTTATCTGAAGGCACTGTTTCAATTCGCGTCTCAGAGGGAGCTCACGTGTCGGACCGTGAACGGAAGCAGCTCGTCTTCGATGACAAGTACTCTGTCCTGGCAGGTGGAGCAGCTCGATGTGCCGAGCCAGTCGGCTCATACGATGAGTCGGCAAAGGTTGTGGGTGCCGTAGACTCTGATGTGGTTGGGGGAAGCTCCGGCTACGTTAGAAGAAACGGTGTTCCTACGACCACGATTGTTCTGGCGGTTGAAGAGGAAGGTAGTCGGGAGGACTACGTGGGGACTCAAAGACCTCAGGTCCCCGGAGCCGGTCAGTCCCAAGCCGGCGCCTGCGGCGGAGGGAACTTTGTCTGTACTTTGTGCGGCAAAGATTTCTCCTCCAGCCGTGGGCTGGGAATTCACACTCGCTCCCAGCACAAGGACGAGTGGAACCGCCAGAAGGAGCTCCGCATTCAACACCATAAGCCTCGTAACATCTGGACAGAGGAAGAGTTTATGAGACTTGCTGAAAATGTTCATGGAATGTCGTGGAGTGAACGAAGAGATAAGATGGCTAGTCTTCTCCCCCTATTTCCGGGGAGGAACCAAAATAGCATTGACCGGGCCTGTTATGACCCGGGCTATAAACGTGCTGTGGAGGTTCTGATCCGGAGGTTGGCGCAGGCCGAACCAGTGGTTCTGCACCAGGGTCTAACCCTGGAGACCGGCGGCATGGGCTCATCTAACGATGGGTCCGGTGTGACTGAGGACGAAGGGGTTAACGCCGACACTTTCAAACACCATCTTGAAGGTCTGCTCTTCGAGATCTCACTTGAAGAAGCTTCGGCTTTTTCGGATGTGTTGCATAATCTGATCAATGGTGGGAGCACTATAGATTCACTTCTAGAAGCTCTCATCGATCTGATGCCACCTAAGCCCGCTAGCAAGAAGACCGTTAGCGGAGGAAGGAGAGATGACCGCCCTAAACCGTCTAGGAAGCGTGTTATTCTCGAAAGAGGTCAGAGATCACAGAAATCCGCGAATGTACGTTGTAGAACGCATGTCAGTTCTGCCCGGTCACGGAGGCAGAGCGACGGAAAAAGCTCGTATGCTGCGCATCAGCAAATGTGGAAAAAGTCCAAGGGGACTCTCTGGCAGTATCTTGAAACTGGTTTTCCGGGAAAAGTTAAAGTGTCACTGGACGCAGCCACCCAGTACTGGAAATCCTACTTCGAGAAACCGAGCGTGACTGACGATCAGGTACCCATGAGTCTGGGAGACGGGAGTGGGGTCTGGAGGCCACTCTCTGAGGAAGAAGTCACAGAGGCAATTAGGAAGCAGAGGGGCAAAGCGGTGGGTCCGGATGGGTTGGATTATTTCCAACTTAGAGGGGCTCCCACTAACTGCGTGCTCGCTTTCCTGAACGCGTGTATGTGGCTCAAGACTGTCCCCGAACGCCTCAAAAAGAATAGGACAGTCTTAATACCTAAGAAAGGCGAATCTTCCGACCCAGCGGACTATCGTCCGATTACTGTCGGCTCGATCATTGTCAGAGTGTTGCACTGTATTCTTGCTTCACGTTTATCGTCTGTTTTGCGCTTTCACCATACGCAGCGAGGCTTTGTAAAAGCGGATGGCTGTCTAGAGAATGTAACGCTTCTCGATTGGGTCATTCGGAACACTTGCCGCCGTAATAAACGTCTATACATACTCTTGTTAGACATAGCGAAGGCCTTTGATACTGTGTCCAGACATAGTATAATTAGGTCTTGCAAGTGTTTTGGCCTGCATAAAGATATGATCCAATACATAGACAATGTAATGACAGGCAGCTCCACGAGGCTAAACATTGGGGGCGAGCTGTCTGAGGAAGAGATCATGATGACGGTTGGCGTTAAGCAGGGAGACCCACTATCCCCGCTTCTCTTCAATATGGTCATAGATGAGCTCTTGCGAACTTTGCCAACCAATATCGGCATCGATATTGGGGACGGGCATAAGGTGTGTAGTCAAGCATTCGCGGATGATTTGGCCCTAGAGGCCGAATCAGAGGACGAAATGAATGCATTGATCAAACTCTGTGTGGACTTTTTAGAAAGGAAGGGCATGTCAATCAATCCTTCTAAGTGTGTTCTGATGTGTCGGATCTCGGCCCCCGGGCTGCAGATTAGTGCACTGAGGAAAACACATAGAATTAGAATTAACGGTAGCGAACCCAGATGTATATTTAATCAGAGCGATCTGTTTAAATATCTGGGTATTCAGTTCAACCCTAACGGGAAACTATCACCATGTGTAGCAACGGTGAGACGGAAGCTAGGCTGGATAGAATCAGCCCCGCTCAAGCCAGAACAGAAGCTGTACTTCGTGCGACAGCACCTGATCCCAAGCATCCTGCACGAAGCAGTTCTTGGCAGGATAAATGCCAGACTGCTGGAGCAGTGGGACGCCGAGATCAGGGATTTTGTGAAGCGATGTTGCTACTTGCCTCGATGGTCGATAGATGGACTATTTTACATGCCTGTCAGCAAGGGCGGGTTAGGCATAACGAATCTCCGATTCGCGGTGCCGCAGATGCTACTGACAAGGATTGATAAATTGGGGAGGAGTGACAATCCGATGATCCTACAATGGCTGAAGACGGAGGAATGCCGAACCTTGAAGTGTAAGCTTCATGCTCTGTTACACGTAACATATAAGGATCAGACTTATCTCCTCACGTCGGCGCAAGCTGCGTGTAAGTACTGGTCTGATAGAGCAGGGGGTACTGCGGACGGCAGAGGGGTCGCCGAGTATGCCAACTGTCCAGTTGGAAACCGGTGGCTACTTGGCTATAGCAAAGTGCTCCGGGGTAAGGTGTTCAATCGCGCGGTTCAGCTCCGATTCAATGCGTTACCATGTGGAGCTAATGCACGAAGGCATTTAAGAACTGCTCGCCCTGATCAGTCAGAAGATTCTTTTGCGCCTTGCCGCTATAGGTGCAATAAGAACGAGACAATTGCCCACATAACACAGAGTTGCTATTACACGAAACGGTGTCTTACACAAGAAAGACATGATGCACTAGTGACTGACATCGTCACGTATCTGTCTAAAAGAGGGTTTACGGTTCACAAGGAAAAGACTTTTCCCTCGAGTCAAGGTCGCCGTAGACCAGACATCGTTTGTGTGAATGGTGGAAAGATCTACGTACTTGACGTGACCTGCCCATTCGAACGAATAAGTCCCCTAAGTGCAGACGGTTGCTTCAAGAGATCATATTACGCGGCTGAGGACTTCCATTCGGCAGTCCGAAACTACGTCGATATGCCGGAAGCAAGAGTCGAGGCGTTCGGGTTAGTCTTCGGGGCACGTGGAGCGGTTGCCCGTGAGACCTTCGAGGTACTAACGAGAGTCTTCTCTGTACCAGCTGAGAGAGTTAATCTCTGGGCGGAATTAACCGTATTCCGCACCCTGAAAGTTTATCGCCACTTCATGAGAGGCGATAACTTTCATAGAACTGGTGGCCGGGCCATTTATAAAAACCGAGACCACTGGTTCTTTTTAAATCCATTCCATAATTCATAATGACAAAAGTCTCTGACTGGCGTCTTCTCATTATTTTATTGCATCCTTCCTTTTAACATGGCGTTTTTATGGCGTTTTAACCCCATTTTAGTCCGTCCATGTTAGCTGGATCTCAGCTGGAGGTGTTAGGCACCTCGCTGAAACATGAAACTATTAGTTGGTACAGTCCGAAGACGTATATTTCTCTCCTCTAGATTCGTCTCTCCCGGCGAACTAAGAGGGAAAGTACGAGGAAGTGCATCCTTCTCAAGAGGGAGGATTTCGACCTCAAGACGGACCCACTAAGTTCGTCGGGAGGAGTGGGGATCCTGAGTGAGGGTGTGCGACTGGGGCAATATGATGAGCTGCCTACACTGTGCAATCGGACTTCGGTCTGGTGTACGTGAAATGAACAGTTAGGACCTGGTTCTGATTGTTCCATTTAAATTGACGGAAGGGCACCACCAGGAGTGGAGCCTGCGGCTTAATTTGACTCAACACGGGAAAACTCACCCGGCCCGGACACTGGAAGGATTGACAGATTGAGAGCTCTTTCTTGATTCAGTGGGTGGTGGTGCATGGCCGTTCTTAGTTGGTGGAGCGATTTGTCTGGTTAATTCCGATAACGAACGAGACTCTAGCCTACTAAATAGATCGTCGGCTTACAAACGCCGATGAGACTTCTTAGAGGGACAGGCGGCGATTCAGCCGCACGAAACAGAGCAATAACAGGTCTGTGATGCCCTTAGATGTCCGGGGCCGCACGCGCGCTACACTGAAGTGATCAGCGTGCATTCTCAGCCTACTCTGCCAAGAGTGGGAAACCCAATGAACCTTCTTCGTGATTGGGATAGGGATTGTAATTATTCCCCTTGAACGAGGAATTCCCAGTAAGCGCGAGTCATAAGCTCGCGTTGATTACGTCCCTGCCCTTTGTACACACCGCCCGTCGCTACTACCGATTGAATGTTTTAGTGAGGTCTTCAGACTGGCCGGCGCAGCTGCTCTCGTAGTGGCAGCGCTGTGTTTGGGAAGATGCCCAAACTTGAACATTTAGAGGAAGTAAAAGTCGTAACAAGGTTTCCGTAGGTGAACCTGCGGAAGGATCATTACCGATTGTTGTGTTGTGTTCGCGCACGTACACACAAGAGGCATAAACTGTCGAACGAAAGTCGCTCGCGTTTTACGCTCAGACACGCGCGCGGCGCAAACACGCTATGGAGAGCTATTAACAACGGTAGCGGCAGCAGCTGAGTTCAAGTGATCGTTAGGCACTCTATATGAGTGCTTGAGCGACCAACACGATCACGCGCACACAAGTCATACTCTATCGCTGTCGCACGCCTAGTTCTTCGTGTTTGTGTCGTCGTCGTTGTCAACAATATACCCTTCTGTGGCGGGTGTCTAATCTACAGGCCTAACTAGTTACTTGGTGTCGCGTGCACCGAGTCAGGCAGTAGAGTGACAACAAGACTCATTGTTGCCGCTAGACTTAAAGATTATTCACCGTCAGAGTAATGCCTGCCATAGTCGGTATTGTGCCCCCATTAAATTGTGCATTTGTGCTATAATATACTTCTGTTGCTGTTGTAAACTGAAATATAAGCACGACTGCAAACGGTGGATCACTCGGTTCGCTGGTCGATGAAGAACGCAGCTAGCTGCGATAAGCGGTGTGAAATGCAGGACACGCCGAGCACTTGATTTTGAACGCATATTGCAGCCTCGGGTCTTTCCCGGGGCTTCGTTTGTCTGAGGGTCGGTATGACATTGCACATCATTGTACAAGTCATGTCAAACACCAGTATCCCGCCAAACTGTTCGGACCTGCTGTCGCTCTTCGAGCCTAAGTTTCTCCCTTGTAGTCTGTCTTCCCGCGCGCGCGCGAACAAGCAAGTAGCCCGCCGCCGATAGGCGACGAGCTCGACTCTATGCTATATATGTTCCGTGCATATCGCGCTGACGTTTGCCATAAGCTATACTATGTTTATTATTACAGTCCATAATATATGAGGTTACAATAAAACCTCTATGCTGGAGCACTTCTATAAATTGAATAAGATTTACCGTTCCCGAATGTGTTTAACTTACACAGGTTTTATTGTAATCTTAAAATCTGGACTATATGAAGAGCTTATTTCTCCTAAAGGGGACTTAAGTGTCTTTTTTATAAGGTCTGTTACTTTGAGCGTTCGCTATGATCTTTACGGGACTTTATAATATAGATACTTAAGCCCTTTAGGAGAAATAAGCTCTTCATATAGTCCAGATTTTAAGGTTACAATAAAACCCGTGTAAGTTGGTCAATTTATAGAAGTGCTCCAGCATAGAGGTTTTGTTGTAACCTCATGTATTATGTAGAATTCAACAAACTTTCCTTTAGCAACAATTGCGCAGTTTTTAAGATTACAGGGGGATACTTTAGATTACGCCACCCCTAGAATCTTAATAAAATTTATACTAATAGGGGTTTTTGAGGTCGAGGAGTCCATTTAAGGTGGTCCCGGATGTCGGAAATCAATACTTCCGGCGAAATTTAAATTTAAAGTTTCTATATTGCGATTTTTAAGTATTTTGTGAGATTAAACAACCCAAATGAACACTATTCCGATAAACTGGGGGTTTTCGAGGTCGAGAAATCCATTTAAGCTGATCCCAGGTGTCGAAAATCAATATTTACGAAGATAAAAAAAATGTAAAATTTAAAGATTCCTGTTAGGTTAGGTTTCTTTTTAAAATTTTTTTTGCTTAAATATAATTTTATTAATTTATCCCTTATACCGGATAACACAATAAGAGATTGATTAATTGTTTGCAAAAAAAATTCATATTAAATCAAGAAATTGCTTTTTTATTAAAGCGAATTGATAATTCTAACTATTTAAATCTAAACTTAAATTCAAATATTTAAATTAATATACATTTTTACAAAAACTGAGAAAATGATTAAAAGCGTTGGCCTTTATCAACACATCGTGCGCTACTGGCCATTCATAGCCTTCGCTTTGTTAGGTTAGGTTGGGTTAGGTTTTTTTTTTTTTTAAAGAATATTTTTTATTGATGCTCTCATCCCAGTATGCATTACAAGAGTGTGAGATATTTAACAGGTTATTAATGTATTAACGAATAATTATGAAAGAATTTAACATAATATTGTAAAACGATATTATGTTAAATTCTTTCATAATTATTCGTTAACATTAATAACTGTTAAATATCTCGCTCTTGTAATGCATACATGAGCATCAAATATTCTTTAAAAAAACCTAACCCAACCTAACCTATGGCGGCGCTCTCAACATGCGATATAATTCTCGATGTGGGCTCCGCTTTTACATCGATTAAAACATTGATTAAACGTGTTGGGAATGTCAGTAAAGAAGTGGTCAACGAATTAAAGATATGCGAAAACAAAGTGTCGGCAATCATTTTCGATCAAACTAAATTGATTGAAGAATTAAGGATCAAATGTGAAACGACGTCTGAAACCAAAACAATACTTGAGAAAGTGGATGCCATCATAAGAGAATTT